>CAIGRB010088445.1:66301-82867 GCA_903798255.1 Fraxinus quadrangulata | reverse complement strand
CGGAGGCAACAGAGACGAAGGTGAGAGTTGGGGTAGGAGTAGGGCACCCTAGTTAAAGTTTGCCCGAAGCATCGCTAGAGACACAGACAGTCAGAAATCAAAATCGTGATCGATTTTTCTCAAACTATCAAATCGGTACGGGTTCTAGGTGAAATAGTGACTCTTTTCTCAAAAGCATGTTTTCTTTTGCCGACAAAGAAAAAATATTTTGTTACTAATGAACAAGATAATGAGGAATTGTCACAACAAAGCCATTTGGAAAGGCATAATCCACCACTAAATAAGGACCCCTCAGCTCACCTGTGAACATCATTGGCATCTTAGTTTCTGTTCCATCTCTTTCACAAGGCCCATCTCAACCACTTGTGCTTTTAGAGTTCCTGTTGAAGTGAATTACTTACCCATCAATTTTGTTCGTCTATCATCCAATGCACTCACAAGGATGATGGAGAATTAGAAATACGTGCACATGTAACAATCCAAACAAGTACAGTACCATTTGCTTTACTCTTTACAAACCTAGAAATTCATCCCAATATCAGAATTTTTAGTCTTCCAATTAGAGTGGAGACTGCAAGATGGCATAATGTACTGCCTTGTTCTAGTCGCAAGCTTATTTACATTTGCGACTTTTAATAGTATACATGGAAAAATATTTCAGTTTAGAGTCACGAGGTCTTATCTATTAGAGTCCCACATTGGCTGGTAATATTTACACGATCCACTTAATAAGGTGAGAGCAATCCTTCCCTGACAAGCCGATTTTATTAGGTTGGATTAAGCTCAATATCTTTTCTAATATGGTATCAAAGTAGACCCAGTTTTACAATATTGGGTGTACAGCGTGGATCATGCCAAACAACTATGAACAGATCCACGCTGTAAGTGAGGGGGGCATATTAGAGTCCAACATGAGCTGGTGATATTTACATGATCCACTTAATAAGGTGAGAGCAATCCTCTCCTGACAAGCCGGTTTGTTAGGTTGAGTTAGCCCAATGTGTTATTAGATCACTCAACGTTACACCCTAGTCGAATGTTGGTTTCAGCTTCCTTCCCTATACCATAGGAAAATGGTCTTTTTTATATCCCCATGGTATCAAATTTCTTTCTTTTCATTTTTTTCCCTTAGTGTCTTCTTTGTTCTATCTCATTTTCCTTCAGATAAATCTAAGACTCCATAATATATCTTCTCACTGGTCAAAGCAAAATCTCCAAAATTTACCCCATACTATACTTGGCTTCCTAATGATTTTGATATAACCAGGTATGGTTAGAACTAAGCACACCGTTTTCATGCAAATAGTTATGCAGTTTTCAATCAGTCACACTAGCTTTATGTATATGATGATTGATTAATTTCCACATGGTAATCCACTCTAGCTAATTTACATGATGATCGATCATCATCTTATGGAACAAGTGTACATGGAAAACAACAATAATTTCACCAAAATGTAAATAATGGGCACCAAACAATTGCTCATTATTCTTGTCTGAAAGTGCTTATAATCTCAGTTGTGGCGTTTTATGGTGTGATGTTATACTCTAGAAAAATGTTTGAATTGATATCCACTATGAACTCCATGATAGTAAAGCACCTATACAAGAAGCTTGTGATTCACACCTCAAATAAAGAGGAATGGAGAGAATGTAGCTTATATATGGTAGTCTATAGTAGTCAAGTTTTGCAAGTAAGTTTGGCTTAGTTTAATTAATTTACTTACGCGCAAGTTCTACTGGTTAACGCTGTTAAAAATAAATAAGTTATTTATTCTGAAAATAACATCCCGCCTTATCGAATAACATTAAAATATCTGAGAATAAAATATATCCAACATAGTGCTTTCTCAAAAATAAATATCACTAGTAATGTAAGGAATCATATAACTCTCTGGATCTTTCAGATTATGAAGCAATTTATTCTGTAAGATAGCACTGGAGTCACATGCTCTTCCAATTTCATGTGTTTGATAGAATTTATTTTACGAACTTTGCATAGTTAAACATTTGTGCTGAGGCATTGACGAATGAAAAATATTCTGAAAATAGAATAAAAATAGAAGATGATTACTTTTTCATTTCATTTTTCTTTTCCTTCTCACTTCTCTTTCCTCTTTCTTTCTCTATATCTTCATCAGCTGTGGAATGTTTACCAGCCTTGTGCATATTCTGAACTCCTTGCTATGCTAACATTATTAAGCCCCCATTTGACTCTTGTTTAAATAAAACTCATTATTTTTTATACTCATTTTCAAACTCACGTTCACACAATAAAATATTTTACATATAAACTCAAAACTTTTCTCCACTTTTTAATCGCAAATTTTTCAAAAAATCACTATTCAAAAAATCTTTATAATAATGGTCAAACAGAGGATAAATTCCCTTTCTTTTCTTCCTCACAGAATCTTCCCTTATTTTATCTCTTAATTACTGATATTTTTAGCATGGGTCTGTCCCTTTTCCTCTTTCCTTCAGTGGTTCAAAAACTTTCTTCACTTGAACCCTATAAAATCCCTTATTTTTTTTCTTTTTCTTTTTTAATAGTCAAATTATCCAAACCTATATGCATTTTTTGAAGTTGTCAAACTTTTTATATTTTATTATCAGTATAACATTTTTCTTAACGTTCATCATATCAACTCATAGAGAATATGAATTCCCAAAAGTATTTAGAGATCCTAATGATATCAATATTCTCCTTAACGTTGGGATAGGCATAACACCTACTATTAGCACAAGAGCATCTCCAATAGGTTATTTGATTTTTTCAATCTTTTTATTTTAGAGTGTCAATTTTCATTTTTATAGTCCAACAAACTCTCGAATTTTAAAAATTAAAGAAGAGAGCCAATTTAACTTTTCAAATGCAAAACCTCGAACTCCATCAAACATCTTCACTTATACACTTAAAATACTATTACCTTCACTTAAATTTTATGCTTGTAGGTCATTGTAACATTCCGAGAATTACATAATTTATAGGTCTCAAGCAACTTTTCATCTCATTAAGGTATAAACATCTGCAATCTAATATTCAAGACCAGTCAAATGCATAATCTCTAACAAGATCACTATAACAAGTAATTCTATTCACCAGCACTTAAGTGGGACTATTGTCACATTGATCAGTAAATTTAGAAATCATTTTTATTTATTGGACAATGTGACAGATGCCCACCAACCATGTTGATTGGTCATCGACACTATCGTTGAAGAGAATTATTCTAGTATCACAATCAATGTTGTCATTGATAATGTTCGTAGCAATTGAGGTCTCGAAGACTCATTTCTCCATGTTTCTAAATGCTTAGTCAATTTCTTGCAACTTTTCCTCACATGTACTTTCTTGTGATGACAGTAACACTTCACATTTCCCCCAGTATGTGACTATGAATGATCACCATTATTATTAGAGATGTCAATTTGGCTCTTCGACTCGAATGACCCGGGAAAAGCCCGAGCAGCTCGACTCAAGGCTTGATGGGACCGACCCTTATTTTTGGGCTTCGTCCCAAAGCCCGAGCAACCTGTGTGACTTGATGAGCTACACAGACCGGTTTGTACAGTTGGCCAAAATAACCTGTGGCACGGGCCATTTACAATCCATGACACAAGCCATTTAAGACCTGTGTCACAAGCCATTTTGGCTTATGAACATGGGCCACTTAGCTGCTTGAATTCCAGGCAGCTTGTGCAATGCTAAAGCTGACGTACTTGTGTAATTTTTTTTTATATTATTAAATAAATTTTCAAATTTCAGGACTTAAAAAAAAAAATCGAGCCAAATGCTTGAGTCAAACCTTCTTTTTCTGCTGGTTTGGCTTGACTCACTTACATCCATAATTCTTATTATAATTTCTTTGCAATACAATTCTACTATGCATCATTTTAGACTTTGACAAAAGAGTTTGTCAGGTTTTAATCGAACTTGCGTTTTTCAGAGTTCGATGAGCATAAATAATACAACTAGACTTCTTAATGTTGTCTCTAAGAAAACAATAAAGGCTCTTACACCATTAAAATGGTTTTCAAATTATAGCTTTATTTTCATCCTCAATTTAAACATCAGCAAATAACAATTTGGTTCGAGGGCTTTAGCGATGGAGTTTTGCCAGCCCTTCGTCGCTAACACCGGTAATGCCCCATCAAAGAGGCTGACGAAGTTGTTATTGGGGCACTTGCTGGTATCTTAATCAAAGAGTTGGGCCAATCTTCCTATTTTAGTAAATCATGCGCTTATAAAAGTTATTTAAATGATCTCTTTTCCATCTTCAACTCAAACAATTTTTTTTTTTTTTCCAAATACGACCTATTTTTAAAGCTCTTGTAGATTCCTGGTTAAAAAATTGTTCTGGAGGGCAAATGCTAAATAAAATGTAACTCCTTAATAGTGTTACTCGTTTACAAATTTTATTATTAATCTAAAAACTAATTTTAGTTGATAAACAATTTTTACATTAATTAGAACCTATCCAACCCTATTAGGTTGTAAGGCTACGTTGAATTTTATTTTACAACCTATATATTGTATGCCTTCATTACATATGTAGAAATTAAAACCCAAAAAAAAAAAATCTAACACTCCATTTGGCAAATTTGTAAATCAATTTATAAAGAGGAATAGTGGTTGGTTCCACAAAATATGTGAATAATTATCAATGTATGATTAAATTTTCATTGCGAACGACGACATCAAACTAATTTTATTGATAGTAAAATTGAAGTCAACTAACTTTTTCATTTCGAACTATGGAACAATAATAATTCATCAACTCCGCCCACTTTATTCAATAAATTAATAAATAATATGTTTCATGTTTTCTTTATTTTGCAAAAATAAAAATCCATTAGCTAAAAGATATTTGAAGGTGAAGTGGAGACCCACATGTTCCTCAAAAAACCTAAGAATGTCCTTTAGGATATTTCTTTTAATTTATTTTTGGATGTCTTCTACGTAAAGTAGGGTTGGGTTCTACCAACCGTTGACTGCCACGCGTTCGAAAGACCCATCTCATCTTTCTCTATCCTCAAATCATTAGGTTGGTTCAATCCAATTTTCATGTCACAAATGTGCCAATAGAAGATTTCAAAGGACTTTATTTGATGTTTTCTTTTTAAACAGTGAAGAACTACAATTTGTCAAGACATTTATCAAATAGAAAAGTAACTATAGTAACATTTGTACTTGTTTTGGATCCCAAAATGATTATTTTCGGGCACACAACTAAACTACACGAAGTATTAGAATTAGCTGATTTCAAACTCATTTTTAAATTCTTATCTAGTTAAATAACTTTTAATTAGTTAAATCGATAAAAAAAAAAAAAACGAAGATAATGAAGTCCCTCTTAGACTAATTCAGTCTGGTGAGAAGATGTAACGCTAAAATTAATTAAACAAATTAAATTTGAATAATTATTTATGCTAATTTATAATATCAAGTTGGGTTTAAATACTTTCTATATTGAAATTTTTATTATATTGATAAAAATAACAAATTTTATTATTGATATAGAGGCAGAGTCGAGGAAAGAGATAAAAATTGACTGTTCTCAAATTATGTCTGTGAGGATCATTTTTTTTATGTGTTTGTAGGTAAATTTAAATTACTTAGTTTATAATTTTTACTGATACATCCCTTGAAGCAAAAATAAAAATGAATAAACGTGTTCTGTCTTTAATGATTTGAAATTTTAAATACATTGGTTTTTTTTTTATAAAAAATCATCAAAGCCTAAGTTTGATTTGAGACTAAAGCCTACCTCAAGGGGTAAGAGTCTCATTATTGTAATGGTGCAGTTTTTTTAAGAAAAGAAATAATAATAAAATAAAAATGGTTTAGTTGTGATTTTTAGACTCCATCGAGATTTAGTGTGGAGGAAGGCAGCTTTGAATTCTTTGACCAATGTCTTATAAATAACGAAATAAAGTGCAACTTTAAAATAAAATTAGTTAATCCATTTGAGTCGCACAAAAGACTTGCATGAAATCTAGGGGTGGCAAAAGGGTTGTGTAGCTCGTTGGCTCGACTCATTAAAATTCGACCCACGAACGGCTCGGGCTCGTTTTGGACGAGCACGAGCTCGAGCCAATCCGAGTGTGGGGTTCACCTTGCGGCTCGTAAAAAATGTGAAGAAAAAAAAAAGCTCTTGCGTTGCGCTCGGCTCGACTCGCCTCAACTCGTGAGCTCATGGGCCAAGCCGAGCTTGACCCTTGAGCACGAGCTGAGCTCTTGCTCGAACAAGCCGAACTCATGAGTAGAGGGCCGAGTGCCACCACTAATGAAACCTTGTTGTCAACAAATTTGTTTTATTTCATATTTTAATTATGCTGCATGTATGAACCCCCACAGAACACTCACACACGGGGGTGAGTAAATTTTTTTACTTTTTTGTTGAGGTGGGTCCCGCATGGAACCCACCTCATGTGAGAGGTCTATAGAGGTTTTGTGAACCCCTACTTCTGTACAAAGGGGAAAAATCCTTCATATTTTATTAGTGAAAAATTAGGTGTGTACTACCATTGTTGTGTAATTTTGCTTTTTATATGTATTGAAATGTTTTTCCTCGTAAAATTAATTTGATGTCTTGATTATTAATATAGTGACAAGGAGTATCAATAGGTTTCCTTAACTTTTACTATTAAATATGATTCAAGAAGAAAATAAGGAAATCATATTCGCTAGTTGTGTAATTATGAATAGATAGAAATAGGAAGTGAATACGTGGATAATATTTGTCGGTATATCAAAATGTGTGAACAAAAGTAGCTTTAGTGTTAACAAACTATTTATAAACACGAGTCTAACATGAGTGTTGCACATCTCCAATGCAAGTTGACAAGTAAACATGAAGTTTTTCAATTTACAATTCACCTAAATAGAAACATAGTATGCATTCGAAATGCACTTAAAGTCTGTATCATTTTTCAACGTTGGATTAATTTCAAGACTCAATCTCAATCGTTGATTGCATAGTATAAAAAAAGCTTAACTTATAATAGTTAGCCCATGTTTGAAATAGCTTTAAAATTGATAAAAATTTAAGTTAAAGTCATCAATTAACTTTAACCATGTATTTTATGGGACTCACAACTTTTTATTAACTTTTTAACGATACATTGTATTAATTTTTATCAAGATTTACTGAAAAATGGACTTTTAGCTAAGTAATACTATTTAACACCACTATTATAACACTGATCTAGGTGATATTAAGTGAAATTAAATGAGGAATACAATTAAATGAGTCACATAATTTCTCATTTAATTGAACTTATTATATAGTACAGCATAAATTGGTGTTGTAACAGTACTAGTGTTAAATACTCCCTCCATCCAATTTATTTAGGTTCACTGTCCTTATTTTCTTATCTCAATTATATAGTTTTGTTTCTTTATTAAGAATGTTTTGTTTTGTTCGTTTACTAATATACTCTTATTTCTTTATTACTTACAATAATAATTTACTACTAGTTATTGATAATTAAATGAGGTAAACAGGAAAAGTTTTTTTTTTAATAAATTGCTTTTTCAATAACATTAAATAAGATTTTTTAATCCGCGTGGAAAAAAAATGAGCCTATAAAGATACGCAAACTTAGATTTCCTAATAAAGGAATAGAGGTGGGCCATTTTTCAAGATACACAAACTTAGATGTGTGATATAAAATTGTGATCATCTTATTCTCGAATTTAGCAATTCTAACTTCTTGCTTATTACTTTTCTGATTCATAATAATTGGTGATGGGCTATGATGCCATGGTCCACTGGGCAATGATGAAACTGGGCTTAGCCCATTTGCTGGAATATTTAACTATTGTCCGATAACACAAGAAAAGGCCCAAAATCCGACCCATTAAGACTGAAACGTGTGCTGCTCTGGTCTGTGATCTCCAACTGAATCTATGGTGATGAGAACCTGTATTTAAGGCAGCTGAGTGGTCCTCATTTACATGACTTTTCATTCTGCTTTCTGTTCAGTTTGATAGAAGTTTCTGGGTTTTCCTTTCGTGTTCATCTATGTATTCTCTCTTTCAATTCTGTATGAATTGATAAGAGCTTCTGGTTTTGATCTTAATTTTTTATGATTGGGGTCTTAATAATTCTTCGATTGAGGGTTTTAGAGTTTTGGATCAATTGCTTGATCTTGGTCCATTGAGTAGTTGTTGTGGTTCGATTTTTTTAGGGTTTGGGTCTTTGTGGTCGATTTCTTGTACAGAAGGGTACAATAACATAAGTCTGAGCCCTGTGTGATAATTCCTTGGTGATATTGGATTTTGGGTATTCTTGGTGAATCTATTAATCTGCTTCCATTGTGATTTTACTCTACAAGTGGTATCAGAGCATTTGTGAGTTCATAAGGAGTCTTCGATCAAGTTATTGTCTCTCGAAAATTAATTTTTTAGGCGACATACTTTTATCGATCTGAATTTGCGAAACCCTAGATTTCTATTTTTGTGTTGGTGACTTCTTGAGATGAATGTGATCCTCTGGTGATCATTAGCTGGTTCTTAGTGAACGTTTTTTATTCTTGGCTTCGAATCGGTGGCTCTGTAGAATTCTTGGGAATTTTGGTTGAAGCTCTTCGAACCTGTTTGGTTATAAATTTCTAACCCTTTAATTTCCTGATATTCTTTGATTCTGAATACTGAAATTCCCCCTATTTTCCCTCTGTTATTTCTCCAATTTCTCGTGTTTATGAATTGTACCTTGACTTGAGGTCTTGAACCTCACGGAATCCTGGTGAATTCTAATACTCATAAATTTGAGGAAATTCCCATATTAATCTGTTTAATATTAGTGTAGCATATTGGTGCATTATTGTGATTATTGGTTAGTTTAACATGTCTTCTGATTTTGTTCTTCACCGTGGCTATTAATCTGCTTATAATCACTGTTGATTGTTCACCTGTTTTCACTGTGTTGTTAATCTGTTGTTTGAATATATATTTCATCCATGTTTTTTGTGTGAAACTGAGATTTGTGTGACATTTTATTGGCTTTGAAATATTTGGTCTTTGCTTTTCTGTAAACCGTGACCTCAATATCTTTTTTTGTGTTGATTAAAAATTTCAAATGACAATTACAACGTTTAAACTTGAAGTTTTTAATGAAAAGGGGGATTTTTCCATTTAGCAGCAAAAAATGAAAGGAGTCTTAGATCAATAGAAAGTCTTTAAAGCTATAACCGGTGAATTTCATGCTACTATGACTGATGATCAAAAAATTGAATATGATGAACTTGCTTATACTTCTATAATTCTTCATTTGTTTGATCAAGTATTGAGAAAAATTGAAAAACTTGATAATGCTAAGACTTTGTGGGACAAATTAGAAGAACAATACATGTTTAAGAGTCTGTCTAATAAACTTTTCCTTCTAGAAATGTTCTTTAGCTTTAAGATTGACATGTCTAAAGATGTAGATGATAATCTTGATACTTTTAATAAACTAGTTCAAAACATTACTAATGTTGGGGATAAAGTTTCTGAAGAATATAAAGTTGTTATTCTTCTAAATGATATACCTGATGTATATAAGAATGTTAAGTCTGTTATTAAGTATGGTAGGGATACCTTAACTCCTGAGATGGTGATTAATTCTTTATGAACTAAAGAATTAGAGCTTAAGGTTTAGACTAGGAAGGAATTCGAGAGTTTGTTTACTAGGCAAGTCAATGGTCAGAGTCATCAAAGGAATAAAAATTCTAAGAAGAAGGGAAAAAGAAGTTTTAGATCAAAATCTAGGAGTGAAAATAGGAAGTCCTATGGGTGTGGAAAGACATGGCACTTTATAAAAGACTATTATAAAAAGAAGAATGAACAGAGAGAGATGAGAGTGTATGAGGGGAATGTAGTTGAACCCCTAGATGAGAGCACTGTTGATGTGTATGTGGTGACATAACCCATTTTTGATTTGAATACTGGAAATTATGTAGATAACAGTGATCAGAATAGTGAATGGATTCTGAATTCAGGATGTACTTTCCATATAACCTATAGAAGACCTTGGTTAGAAAACTTTAAGGATCTTGATGGTGGAGAGGTGGTTATGGATAACAATGTAGCTTGTATGATTAAAAGAATTGGTAGTGTGACTTTGAAATTTGAAAATTGATATACCTTTACTTTAGAAAGAGTAAGGTATGTTCCGATTTGAATAGAAACTTGATTTCTATGGGTAATCTAGATGACATAGGCCTATAAGGCAGAATTGGAGATGGTTCTTAGAAAGTAATTAAGAGTTCCTTAGTTATTTTCAAAAGTATCAAGATGAATGGTATATATGTTACTAGAGCCAGTATAGTTTAGAGTCACACTGCTGAGTCTCCTAGTCCTGAGATTGATGCTACCCTGAAATGGCATAATAGGCTTGCACATGTGAGTGAGAAGGGCCTGCATATTTTGAATAGGAAATGAGCATTTGGTAAGTATGTGATTTTTTGAGTATTGTACCTTAGGAAAATAACATATACTTCATTTCAATACTGGACTTCATAAGACTGCATTTATCCTTGAGTATATTCATTCTGACATGTGGGACCTATTATCTATTACCACTCAAGGTGGTAATAGATACTTTTTTATCACTGGTTGATGACTTTTCAAGAAAAATTTGGATTTATCTTTTGAAACAAAAATCAGATACTTTTGAAAACTTTAAAAATTGAAAAAATTTAAATGAAAATCAAATGAATAAAAAGATCAAAGTTTTAAGAACAGACAATGGTCTGAAATTTTGTAATTCTCAATTTGATCAACTTTGTAAAGATGATGGGATCCTCAGGCATACAATTATTCCTTATACTCCTCAGCAAAATGAAGTTGCTGAAAGAATGAATATGACTATTTTGGATAAGGTTAGATGCATGATGATTAGTTCAGGAGTTCTTGAAGTCTTTTGGGGTGAGACTGTTATGATAGCAGTGTATATTGTGAATAGGACTCCTACTAGTACTTTAGATGGAAAGACACCTGAAGAGGTATGGCCACGAAAATTATCTGATTATACTATTTTGAGAACTTTTGGGTGTGCTGCATAGTCTCACCAAAGTCTAGGTAAATTGGAGCCTAGATCTCATAAATGTGTTTTCATAGGATATCCTGAAGAAGTTAAATGATACAGACTTTGAGCTAGAGATGAGAAGGGTTTTAAAATGATAACCAGTAGGAATGTGACTTTTAATGAAGCTGATATGCATTGTTTGAGTAAGAAAATCTCTAGTGATGTTCCTGAGAGTGAAAAGGATGAGGAGATTTGGATGCAAGTAAAATTAGGTTACTCTCCTGAACTTGTTGATGATGAACAAGTTGAGAATGAAGTTAGTGAGGAGAGTGATGGTGTTACTGGTTTAAGAGAACCTATTGAAGGTAGTGAACATGACTTAGTAAATGAATTAGTTGATCCTTTGAGTGATTATCAATTTGCCCGGGATAGAACTAGAAGCGTAATAGGGGAACCTGTTACGATGAGTGATTATCAATCATTTGCTCTTTTGTCATATCAAAACTTAGTTTTTAATGAGTCTAAATCTTATGAAGAGACTTTAAGTTATCAACAATCAGATGATTGGCTAGGTGCTATGGAAGAAGAAATGAAGCCCCTAATGAAGAATAATACTTGGAAGTTAGTTCCTAAATCTGAGAATAAATCTTTAGTAGACTGTAAGTGGGTTTATAGCATTAAGGAGGGAAATTCTTCTAAACAACATCTTAGGTTTAAAGCTAGACTAGTTGCAAATGGGTTTATACAAAACTTGGCATTGATTACAATGAAATTTTCTCTCATGTTGTTAAATACACTACTATAAGAGTCATGCTTGCTTTGATTGTTCAATATAATATAAAACTTGAACAAATAGATGTTAAAACTACTTTCTTGCATGGTGACTTGGATGAAACAATTCATATGGTTCAACCACAAGATTTCATTGATTCTAAAAGACCTAATCATATTTGCTTTTAAATAAGTCTTTATATGGTTTGAAACAATCACCTAGACAATGATATAAAATAGTTGACAATTTTGTGTCATCTATTGATTTTATAAGAAATGCCTTTGATCATTGTCTTTATTTTAAAAGAAATGATAGTAATGCTGTGATTGTTTATCTTCTTTTATATGTTGATGATATGTTGCTGATTGGAGATAAAATGAGTTATATAAATGACATTAAAAAAGCTTTAAGTGCTGAATTTGAAATGAAAGATTTAGAACATACTAGAAGAATTCTAAGAATAGATATTAAAAGAAATAGATCACAACAATCTCTTCTTTTAACACAATCTGATTATGTGAAAAATGTGTTGTCCAAGTTTGCTATACATGATTCCAAGCCTGTTACTTTGTCTCTTGCTTGTTATTTTAAGTTGAGTAAAGAACAATGTCCACATGATAAATCTAATATCAAATACATGCAAAAAGTGCTTTATACTAATGCTGTTGGATCCGTTATGTATACTATGGTGTGTACTAGACCTGATGTTGCACATGCTATTAGCATTGTGAGTAGGTTAATGGCAACCACGGGTCCTCAACATTGGACTACTTTAAAATGTCTTTTAAAATACTTAAAAGGTTATACAGATTTAGGTTTACATTTTAAATTTTGTAAAAATGTAGTTGTGTTAAGAGGATATGTGGATTCTGATTATGCTAGTAATAAGAATAACAGAAAATCATCAACTGCATATGTATTTACTTTGTTTAATACTTGCATAAGTTGGAAGTCTCAATTGTAGTCTATCGATGCCTTTTCTACTACAAAAGCTGAATATGCAGTTGCTACTAAGGTTATTAAAGAGTCTTCATGGCTTGAAGGCTTGTTGGGTGAATTAAATGAATTGTATCATCCTGTTGTTCTTTATTGTGATAGTCAAAGTACCATTTATTTGTGTAAAAACTCAGTTTTTCATGATAGGACTAAACATATAGATATTAAGATGCATTTCATTAGAGATTCAAAAGAGTCCATATTGCTTGAAAAAATTCTTACATAATTTAATCCCGCTGATATTGGAACAAATGTACGTCCTCTTACAAAATTTAAATCATGTTTGCAAATTCTAAGGATTGATACTGGTTAAACTTGGTGTTTTCTGTAGGTGCTGTTTTCTTCTTGGTGCTGATAAAACTGTGATGTTTTTTGTGTTATTTATAACATTAGCATCAATGGGGAGATTTGATATGCTGTGATGCCATGATCCACTGGGCAATGATGAAACTGGGCTTGGCCCATTTGCCGGAATATTTAACTATTACTCGATAACACAAGAAAAGGCCCAAAATCTGACACATTTAGACTGAAACGTGTACTGCTCTGGTCTGTTGATCTCTAACTGAATCTACGGTGATGAGAACATGTATTTAAGGCAGTTGAGTGGTCCTCATTTGCATGACTTTTCATTCTGCTTTCTGTTAGTTCGATAGAAGTTTCTGGGTTTTCCTTTCATGTTCATCTATGTATTCTCTCTTTCGATTCTGTGTGAATTGATCAAAACTTCTGATTTTGATCTTAAATCTTTGTGATTAGAGTCTTAGTGATTCTTCGATTGATGGTTTTAGAGTCTTAGATCGGTTGTTTGATCTTGGTCTATTGAGTAGGTGTTGTGGTTCGTTTTCAGGATTTGGATTTTTGTGGTCGATTTCTTGTACTGAAGGGTACAATAACATGATTCTGAACACTTTGTGATAATCAATCACTTGATGCTATTCGGATTTTTGGTATTCTTGGTGAATCTGTTCCGTTGTGATTTTACTCTACAATTGGTATTAAAACATTACGTGAGAATACATTGACATCAGGTCCAGTCATTAATATTGTCTTTATAAAAATATTTCAAAATGAAGAAAACTAATCTAGTTTAAAGTAGTTTACACTACCATTTTTATCAATCTTGTATTACGTGTCCTAATTTCTCAAAAAAATTCAATTGAGACAAATTAAAAGGCGTGACATTTCTATTTTAAACTTCCTCATTTTTTAGTGAAATCCATTCACTTGGGATTGAGCTATTAGAATTTATAAAAAAATTGAACATCAATGTTAATTTAAATTGCTAAATAATGGGAGGAAAATAATTTAGAAGTTAGTTTCAAATGCAATCTAAGAGCTATTAGAACTTTTGTCTGGCTAAAATGATAAAAGAAAAGAGACATTGTCAAAAAGAGCATCTAAGAGCTCGTTTGTGAGAGCTTTTGCTCCTTGTAAAAGAGATTTTTGGATAAGCTCTCCCAATCAATTTCTTTTAATAGCTCTTCTAACCACATAAAATGTTTTTATAAAAATATACAAACATATTCAAAAATAAATTTTTAGTCCCAAAAATAATTTTTGACTTTTCAAAACCATTGTCAAACCAATTCTAAATGTAATCTCTAATAGATAGAGAGCCTCTCTCTCTCTCTCTCTCTCTCTCTCTCTCTCTTATTTCTTGTTTTTTTCACATAAATTTTCTTTTCCCTTCCTTTTAATTTTATTTATTTTGTTTTATAGTTTATGAATTACATATAAGCAATGTTTTTTTGGAAAACATTGTTTTAGAGAGTGATATTTTGAGAAATGTTTGGTTAAAAAGTAGAATTTTTTTTTGACTTTATGTATAAAATATTTTATTATCTAAATATAATTGAAAATGAGTATGTAGAAAAAAAGTTTTAAAAGAATGAAAGACAAATATGAGCTAAGTTTAAACTCGATTGAATTGTTTGGTTCCTTCTGGGAAATTTCTACAAACTTTAAGGCATGGGAGATCTGAATTTACTTCACTGTTTATAACTAAAAATATATAGTCCTCTTACAGAAATAGACTCAATCACAGATTTTTAAATAGACAGACACTTGACGAATTCTCATTGAAAGTAAAAAAAAAAAAAAAACACACACACTGCCAATAAGGGGTTGACATCAGCCCCTAGAACAAGCTCCTGCCACTTAGTATGTTCAACATGCGTAATTGAAACAACAATACTACATGTACAGAAAAAATTTCGCGAAAATCACATAATGGACACTTGAAAAAAGTGAAAAAAAAAAAAAAAAAAGGCAGCCATATACGCAGCACCTATGCCCATGTTTGATATTCATTCTATTTCTTTTTTTTTTTTCTATTTCTTTATTTCAACCACACATTTTATCAATAAAATAATATTACACATAAACCCAAAAATTTTCCTTACTTTTTAACCACACATTCTTCCATCAATTACTATTCCAAAATTTATTTTTTTTCCAAAATGAGTGTCGAACACAAGCATAGTTTCTTTTTGTTTTTTCCTTGTACTTTGAGAATAATTCTAATTGAAATATACAAGGGCTTCTGTAGCAAGCTAGTTAATGACGTCAGCAATGGGGACAGCCATCATACCCATGCGCAATTGAGTGGTCCTCTAGCCTCTTGTCTTCCTTCCACCCTTTTAATACTTACTTCTCTCACTCCTAAACACCTTGGTTCTCTCTCCCTCTCTTCTTTCTCTCTCATCTTTTCATTTTTTCTTGTCTTTTGCATTGTTTTTGTACTGTGACCACCAATAAACAGCCAAGAATATAAGCTAGGTGCAACAGGTGAGCCTCTGATTTTATAGTAATGTTTCTCCTACCTACAAACAGAAGAAAATATCGTATACAGATTTTGATTAACTGGACATTTGCACTTCTTGATTGCCTTCTGCTGATGAAAATGTAAATTGATCATGGAGTATCACAAAACTCTACCCCCGAACATCTCTGCATTAACCTTAACTATCATGGGATGGGGCTAAACAGTATACAAAATCATGATCTTCATAAACCAAATGAATGAAATAACATGTTGCATGTGGAGGTAGGACCAACTGAAATATAGAAGAACAATCTTGAAGTTAGACCGGGACACACACACACACATGTATATATATGTGGAGAGAGAGAGAGAGAGTTTTAAAAAGATGATAGTTAAGGTTAATGCAGAGATGTTCGGGGGTAGAGTTTTGTGATACTCCATGATCAATTTACATTTTCATCAGCAGAAGGCAATCAAGAAGTGCAAATGTCCAGTTAATCAAAATCTGTATACGATATTTTCTTCTGTTTGTAGGTAGGAGAAACATTACTATAAAATCAGAGGCTCACCTGTTGCACCTAGCTTATATTCTTGGCTGTTTATTGGTGGTCACAGTACAAAAACAATGCAAAAGACAAGAAAAAATGAAAAGATGAGAGAGAAAGAAGAGAGGGAGAGAGAACCAAGGTGTTTAGGAGTGAGAGAAGTAAGTATTAAAAGGGTGGAAGGAAGACAAGAGGCTAGAGGACCACTCAATTGCGCATGGGTATGATGGCTGTCCCCATTGCTGACGTCATTAACTAGCTTGCTACAGAAGCCCTTGTATATTTCAATTAGAATTATTCTCAAAGTACAAGGAAAAAACAAAAAGAAACTATGCTTGTGTTCGACACTCATTTTGGAAAAAAAATAAATTTTGGAATAGTAATTGATGGAAGAATGTGTGGTTAAAAAGTAAGGAAAATTTTTGGGTTTATGTGTAATATTATTTTATTGATAAAATGTGTGGTTGAAATAAA
>CAIGRB010088445.1:28996-65432 GCA_903798255.1 Fraxinus quadrangulata | reverse complement strand
TATATATATATATATATATACAAACGCGTGCTAAATTCAAATAACGTCATCCACCTTGTCCATTTGGCACTGAACTCAACATTCTTACAGCAATCAAGTATAAGAAAAAAAATAAAAATAATACTACTTCAAGTGTATTACAAAAGTGCACCATTACTTCCACAAGACAAAATCATTACTTGTCCGTTTCTATCTCTAATTACCCTCTTTGTTTAGGAGCAATGCTTCATCATTTGGTTTTTCCTTTCCTTTCCTTTCTGTTTCTACTTATAATTAATAATCCAAAACAATAAAAAAAAAAAAATCGTTATCTTGCCAAGGGAAAAAAGAGTTTGTAAAGAAAACATTCTTTTTACACGCGTTCATGACCTTTCTGAGATAAAATGTCAAGTGTTGATTACCACCAAATGAGTTGATGATTATATCTGATAACACTTGTCACCTTTTGATATGTAGGGTTAACGATTGTTTCAGATTTTAACTTTTTTTCTTATGGTAATATACATTCTGGCCTGTATAAACCTTGGCTCTTTATATTGACACAAGAATAGTTATGATTTGGAGATGATGAAGAATAATAGAAGATAAGTGGTGTTGACCTTATTTGGTTGTGAATTTGAAGCAGATCTGAGCATATAAACACATAAACAGGCTTAATTTACTTCTAGACGCCATGGAGTCTTGTGTTCCACCTGGATTTCGATTTCATCCCACTGATGAAGAGCTCGTTGGATACTATCTGAGGAAGAAGGTTGCATCACAGAAGATCGATCTCGACGTTATCAGAGATATTGATCTATACAGAATTGAGCCATGGGATCTTCAAGGTATGGTTATTTATTATTGATGTGTTCTTGAATTGTGAGACATTTAATTGTTACATTATTTTTCTTATCCTAGAGTGTGGCAAATTATTTTCCCAAGCAAGTGATCATCATATGATGAACATAGCCAAGTAAGCTTAGAAATTATAGTCCAAAACCTAGATGCTTGGGATATAATTCTTGGTAACCTTGAAGATCGTCTAACCTGAGGAGGGTGTTGAATACTACCAAATCGTGAATCTGAATAGACCCTTTTAACACTTGAAGTTTTCTGAAATCTAATCTGCTCCAACTTATGGAAGAATAAGAAAACATACACACATAGCCGGCCAAAAATTGCTCTTATCTCCACGTTTTTTTATAGAGTATGATGAAAAATTGTAATGGACAGACAAATGCCGGATCGGATATGAAGAGCAGAACGAGTGGTATTTCTTCAGCCACAAAGATAAGAAGTATCCAACTGGGACAAGGACAAACCGAGCAACCATGGCAGGGTTTTGGAAGGCTACAGGAAGAGACAAGGGAGTTTATGACAAGACAAAACTTATTGGTATGAGAAAAACCCTCGTATTCTACAAAGGAAGGGCTCCAAATGGCCAGAAAACTGATTGGATTATGCATGAATACAGACTTGAATCAGAAGAAAATGGTCCACCACAGGCAAGCTTAATTCATTTGATTATATAATTCTGTATCTAGCTTTATCCTACATATTCTTGAACTGTGGGACGAAACAGAAAGCCAAAACCTCTCTCTCTTACACAGGAAAAAATCTTTTTTATATATTGCATGGTTTACAAGCGAGCACGGCCATTTCAAGAAGTATGGTGTCTGGATAATTCTAATACTTGCACATTTCATCTAAAAATTGACACGAAAATTTCTTCTAAAACAGTAAGTCCACTTAAAGAAAAATGGTTAGAGTCATCATTTAGCAATGGTCAATTTTCCCAACTATGAGAGGTACGTAAGACTTGTGCTACCATTGCATGTTCCTTTAATTACATGCAGTATCTTTAAATATATGCATGATAATTTCACTATTAAGTCAAAAAGTCATTTTGCATTGTTCAAAATGAATGCATTCTACTCGGAATCACTTTTCTTGGGTATGCTTTTTACTGTTTCAACTTGACAAAATTAAAAATTTCATTACTTTCCCCCTATCTCTAAGCCTTTGTCATACTTTTCTTTCCTTTACCAGACAGAACGACCAACAAAAAGTAAAAAAATTGTGGAGATTAAATATGTTAAAAAATGGACTCCGAATTTGCGGTGTTATTAGTTTGCCTGTAACCTTCTTTACATTAAGGACATAATTTACATATTGTTCCGTTCTGATGCTTTAAGCTTTTAGATGGGGGTTCAACTTGGCATTTGATAACACCTTGAGTTCAAGTCTTGACAATCCTCTATTTATGAAATATTGTGCATATGTTTAACCTTTGATGAACAGGTTTGTTTGATCTTACAGGAAGAAGGATGGGTGGTATGCCGAGCATTCAAAAAGCGAATCACAGGACAAGCGAAGAGCATTGAAGGTTGGGACTCAACTTACTATTATGAAGAACCAAGTGTTGCAATATCAGTTGTGGATCCTATTGATTATACGACAAGGAAGCCCTCAAACTATCCAACCCAGAATTTCATGTACAAGCAAGAAATAGAAGCAAAAAATTTAAATGGTGTACACTCATCAGCTGATCATCATCAATTCGTTCAACTTCCACAGCTAGAAAGTCCCCCCTTGACAATCATGAAAAAACCAAGTCTGGTTTCCATAGTATCAGAAAATTATACCAATGAAGAAGATGAAAAGGCTCGAGTCGAATGCAATTCAAAAAAGATAACTGCAGATTGGAGAGATCTTGACAAGTTTGTTGCTTCTCAGCTGAGCCATGGAGATAAATACGATGATGATGCTGTCGAAGTTCTTAATAATGATTCAGATTTGGGATTGCTTCTATTGCAAAGTGGTAGAGAAGAAGGAGAAAACTTAAATCAACTTTTGTGTTCAACTTCAGATTCTGATATTGGGATTTGCTTGTTTAATAAATGAAGTGACTATATAGGATAAAGGGTTTCACTATTGTCAATTTCTATATTGAGAGAGATATATACACATTTTAGTAAATAGTTTGGTTGTGAAAGATTAAAAGATCAAATTATAAACCTCTCTCTCTTTCTCTGGTGGAGAAATTAATCACTATGGATTTAATAATCAAGTATATATGTGTCTTCTTATTCTTAAAATCACTTGCATGTTATCCTATTTGTTGAGGTGAGCTGCATCTGTATTTCCTTCTTGTATGATGATTAATTTTATTAGCAAACATTCAAGCTTACCAAGTTAAATTACAATTGCTTAAAATTTTACTGTAAAAATACGCAATAGTCGTTGTCCGTTGATACCATTTTAGTAGTAAAAAACTCCCAAGACAGATTATTTAGAGAAAATTAACCATTTGAGTATTAATATGTAGGATGTTTGATCGATCCGACGAAGGTTAAAGGGTTGGTGACATATTTTAATAAAAGTTGATAAAATGTAAATTAAAAAGTTGATTAAAGTTGTAGTCTCATGAAATGTCTGGTTAAAATTAATTATTAAGAACGCACTCTAACATTGAGTTAATAGCCGATTGTGCAACCTCCCACTGGGGCCACTATGCCAAAAGCGAAACCTAATTATGCTGTTATTTTGTTCTCGACTTCTGATCCATGAAATACAAGAGTAGATTTTGCTTTTCACACGTGTATATTAGGGAATATCTTGTAATCTCTATATAAAAGATACTCCTTGATGAGAGGGGGAAAAAAAAAAGACATGATGAGACTGCGTACAGATTATAATCCTCATTTTCATTGTAATGAAACTCTATAACGGTAAGTAGTACGTATCTCTAGCATTAAAAATGAAACAGTGGTGTTTTTTTGACTTCTGTTGATTTTCATTTCGTATTATAATAGTCCACACAAAATGGATACAATACTTGTAGATTTCACAGTTAAATATCACTTTTAACTTGATCATATAATGGATCGGTAGGGTTTTCAAAAGTAAAAGAACTTGCCGGTGAATCGCTAAAATCCATTACTAATGAACATTATCGGTTCCGTCCGTCACCCCTCTCTTATGCACTCTTTCTTTATAAGCAATATTAGCAGTTTCTATGTATAAACATGTTAGAATATGCCATTAGTCGAGTGTTGACAATAAAATAATAATTCTTACCCAATGAAATTGCAGTTGAGATATATTTAGTACGCATTATCAGACAAAACTAGATAAAAGTAAACATGTATATAGAGTTGAGTAATGTGAGTATTCGAGGTTACTAAACATGTCATTCACAAGATAATATGTACGGAAACTTAAGATTAGTAAAGAAATTTGAGTTAGTAGTGAACAGAATAAGCCAATGAGATACACGTCAAAGTTTTATTTTGGAATAAAATTGATAGGCAGGGGTAAAGAATAGGGGAGTGGTGTTATTGTGGGCCAGTCAGTTGTCTAGCGTGCGCTGTGCAAATGGGGCTTGTCCTAGGCATGCTTGTCTTAGGAACTCCCTGCTTGGTACCAGCACTTTGACCCAAAATTGTACTCCTGTTGCCACGTAAGCATTCCAATTAGCATTAAACAGATCGAAAGCAATTTAGCTTTACTCGATAAAAATTAGATTTTAGCGAATTTTGAAAAATTGATAAAATATGGGATTAAAAAATTGATAAAATTTGTGAGTTCTATAAAATGTATTGTTAAAAATAAATTTGAGAAAAAAAATGTATAATAAGTGTCAAATAGGAACTTAAATTTCTTCGTAAAAGAAAGACTAGTACAAATCCAGAGATAGTCCTGAAAGTGTGCAAGTTGATCGATCGTACAGGGCCTCAACATTAATAAAGAGGCACCAAAAAAGTTTCTTGCTATAGATGTGTATATATAGTTATACATTTAAATGTTTTATTAATTCTAAAATTTTATATTTTTATTATTATGTTAAGTTAAATGCCATAATATTTATGAAAAAAAGTAAGAGAAAAATTATGTTACGTTAATATTTTCTTAATTTAACATATTATTGAAAAAAAAAAAAATTCTCATTTTAAACTATCATACTTTTAAAAATTTTTATTTTAAACTCTATTTTACCAATCCAATCTCAAATGTCCAATTAGCTTCATTAACCAATTACTAATCCAACAAGACAATAAGCAACCCAAAATTCAAATGATTAAAGTACAAAGCTAACCCCAAATCGTTTTTAATCATTTATCTCTCCCTACCCTTGAACTCACGAAAAACAGTCAAACAAAGAACAAAAAAAAACCCTATTTTAAGATTTTGTTGCATGTTCGACAATAGTACAATCTACATCATAACATGGTCATTTAATTGGTGCAGATTGTTCACTTGTTAAGTTCTATTCCATGATTATTATTATTATTATTATTATTATTATTATTATTATCATCATCTTTCTTTTTTGTCTAGAAGGATAAGTTTTTGTTAGGGATAACTGACAAGTGATTACCTTCAGTTTTGCCCTTTTAAGTTTTGCCTTTTGGATCTATTATATGTGATTTGAGATTAGACAAATAGATAAATAATGACTTTTTTTTATATAACATTAGAGTTGTTAGGTTTTAGTTGATTTATGTAATTGTCAAATTCTGTGGACAAAATGACTTAATTGAATAGATTGTTAAAGTTCAAGGAGTAATGTGTAATTTGTTCAAAAGTTAGTTAGTAGGTCTAGGGTTTCGAGTTTAGAACAAGAAGGAAAACAGCGCGAATTTTGGCAGGACTGTCGACAAGGGTTGGCTCGAACTACAAAAGCATAAATATCGTCGCTAGACTGTCACTTAACTGTCGCTGGGCCCTCGCTACAAAATTTTATTTCCTGACTTCAATTATTTTACTCGGCCCATTCGTTTCTTGACCTACATATAAATATCAGAACTCACCTGCACATTTTTCTAAGGTTGACAATTGAGAAAAACATGTTAGAGAGTGAATATATCATATCATATCATTCAACCTTCAACTCTTGTGAGAGTTTTGGTGAGAAAAATATCGAGAACATAATCCAAATACCACACCACAACTTCCAACATATCTATCAGAGGTGCTGAAGATCGAGGAAGACGATTGGAGTTTCAGTCTGTGAAGAACGGGTTGTTTTTCGTGATCTACAGGAGATGTGCGATTCTACCAAGTTAGGGGCTGCTGCAGGATAACGGAGTTACAAGAGAGCGTTGGTTATTGTAGTTGAAATTGGTGCAGGGAGCACAGAATTCAGGAGAGCTGTCCAATTGTAGTCAGGAGATCAGATAGTATGTGTCGTCGTCTAGTCTGGTAGACTGTAAGTCTTGAATCGTTTATAGTAGATTGATTGTCAAACACCCAGAGTTTTTCCCACTTGAGTTTCTCCATGATCATACCGTTGCTCGTTTACTGCTTTATATTATGAATGTATGATCTGTGGTATTTAAACTTAGAATTAAATTGACTGCATGATTAACCATCTAGAGATAATTAATTGGTGACTTATTGCTAATTAGTTAATAAGATGTTAAACTTAGGATTAAATTGCGTGCATGATTAACCATCTAAAGATAATTAATTGGTGACTTGTTGTTAATTAGTTAATAAGATTTTAATTCCGCATATTACAGCTATTCACCCCCTCTAGGTATTGTTAGGGTCGAACTTGCATTTTTTTCAATTAGTATCAGAGCCTTAAATCGATTGCTGACCATTAGTTATATTATTCTAGATGAGTCAGTCATTATCTGTACCTCATTTCTTCGACTGAAGCAATTATGCCTACTGAAAAGTTTGGATGAAGGCCTTTTTAAAATCCCTAGATGGTCGTAAATGGTTAAGTATGGTGAATGGTTGGAGTGCCCCTAGTACTACTTAGACAAAGTAGTGACACTCACTCTTATTGCTAATTGGATTAGGACAAACCTAGATGAGTATAACTAGAATATCAAAACCTTACATGCTCTATTTAGGGTTGTATCCACTGAAGAATTTAGGATAGGATTTATGTATGAGGTTGCTAAAGAAGTTTGTGATATTCTACAGACCACGCATGAGGGAACTCAGGCTGTTAAGAACTTTAAGTTGTAGATGTTGACAACTAGATTTGAAGAGATTAGAATGAGAGAAGAGGAGACGTTTGATGCCTTCTATGCAAGCTTAAACGATATAGTGAATTCTAGTTTCAACCTAGGTGAGAGAATCTCGGAGTCTAAAATTGTTAAAAAAATCCTTAGATCCCTGCCCGAGAGATTTAGACCTAAGATTACTGCAATTAAAGAAAGTAAGGACATATATTTCATTAAGATAGAAGGGTTAGTTGGGTCCCTCCAGACGTATGAGTTGACCTTAGATGACCATGTTAAAGATAAATCACTGGCCATGAAATCCGTGAAAAAGATCCGAACCGAATCTTCTGATTCTGATTCACCAGTTGATGATGAGTTAGCTTACTTAGCTAAAAAATTTCAAAAAAATGTTTAGAAACAAAAATAACCCTAAAGAGAGATACAAAGTTGTACTGAGTGAATCTAGAAAACAATCTAAATCTGCGAGGTGCCATAATTGTAAAAGTTTTGACCATGTGAATAGAGAGTACTCTAGTAGTAGGAGAAGTAAGGAGAAGGCTATGAATGCTACTCTCACTGATGACGAGTCTAACTCGAACAATCAGAGTGAGAAATCCACTCGCGAGGAAAGTGGAAGGTATATTGCCTTTACTACTAGAATTATGAATGAATTTGATAAGGAGAGTGAGACAATCGAGAACGTAAGTAGTGGTGAGAATTCGGATGAAGAGCCCATAAGTGAGGAAGATATCCAAGAGGCTTATAATAAAATGTATGAGGAGAGTCTTAAAATTCTTACTAAAAATAAGGTTTTGAGTGCGAAGAATAAGGAACTTGAATTGGAAAAAGAGAAGTTAGTAGCGCACATTAAGGAATCTACCTTGATCCTGAGTAAAGTGAAATCCATGAATGAAACTTTAGAGACTCAGGTTAAGAACCTCACCAGTGAGCTTGATAAGTCCTCTAGGAGATTCAATGAGTTAACCACTAAGAAAGAGACCTTAGACATACAGGTTAAGAACCTTTTGATCGACCTAGAACTCAACTGTTTGCCTTTTCTATTGGTTCTGAAAATTTAGACAATATTTTAGGAATGGACAAGTCAGCTGGAAATAAAGGAGGTCTAGGTTTTAAGGAAAACAATGTTAGTACTTCTAAAACCACGTTTGTCTCTGCTATTGACCAGCCTAAACATGCGCCTAAATCCAATCTTAAGGGATTTGTTAGACAGAGACCTTCTAAATAGTGTAGGACCCGTCAACCTTGGAATAGATATCAACGATCTCATAACATTGGTCCTTCATTTATCCCTACATGTTTTCACTGTAGTGAGTTAGAACACATAAGACTTAAGTGTCGTCCTTTCCTGAATAGAAATAGAGACGAGAACTTAAACAGAAATAAGAATCAGGAGTTTGTTGGTCAGATTGACTTTCTTACTAATCAGGTGAGTCGTTTGACTAAGTTAATGACATAGATGACCGAAAATGTTCCTGTCACTAGGCAAGTTTGAGTGAAAAAAAGTGATCTGAAAAATTATGAAATAGATCACGGGGCTCTTAAAGGGAAGAGCATTTTCGTACCTAACTGATTAGATATTTTTATTGGTATATCATTGTGCTTTATCATTAAGTGACATTAAGTTATGCATGCATCATGTTTATTTATTTATTTGTTCGCATGCATTTCTATTTCTTCTTTTGTGTTTTGTTTGTGTAGATTTGATTTTTTTTTTGTTTTATTTTGTGTGCTTGGTGCATTCATTTTTTATACGATAAAACAAATAAAAATATTTTTTTTATTGTTATGAGTCAATATTTTTTTAACAAAAATATTTTATGTAGAAAATTGTTTTACAACATGACATACATTGCACTTGATTTTGTTGGTTGTGATACATCATGAGTTTATTTAATGCACTATAACATATTCTCCATTGATGGCTTAAGTTTTGTATATAGTACTTTGCATAGGTTTATTCATATACCATCTGTATTGCACACACTATGATCTTGTTAGTGGGACTCTACCGCATGTGTGAGATTTGGGATGACGTCACATGTTAGTAGGGTGACTTTCCATTTGAATTGACCATATTTATTAGACATATGCTCAAGTCTATCTTTGCTATCATTTATATAAAATAATGCAAAATGCTCAATATCTTATGCTCCCTTTTGAAACCTATTTGGGTTAACCGATCTAAAGTTTGCTATGGGTCATTTTAGTCGCTTAATGGAAGGGAGCCTGCACTTAAAATTGATCAAATAATTACGAGTTTCAAAGTTGTGAAAAATATATGCAATTAGTTAGGGGAAGAAAAGAAAAAGAATCAATATTCAATGAGCTCTTACTTAAAGGTCCTAATACGTTTTACATGGTTTGACTTTCATTAGTAGATGAATAAATTTATTGACAGTGATGTTTAGCATGTCCTTTCTCATAAATTTAAAGTTTGGAGTCTTGCTTGCAGAGAATTAGTGGCATGTTACACATGTGGGTTACTCATACAATTTACTCCATGCTTTACTTGAATTGAGTATGTGGGAATGTTTACTGTTCATTGAATATAATTATTCATACGAACGACTGCATTGTCTATTGTCATTGTATCATGGGAAGAATTTTCACGTTTGACATTTTATATTATGTCTGAGGGGTCGTTGGGAGAGAGACATAGTTACTTATATTTTGTCTATCTGTTTCTATATCAGAACATTCATATTCTTGGCATTTATATTTATATCCCTTGTCATTTTGTGACAAAAAGGGAGCGTAGATATTTTAACTGGGAGTAAATATTCTTGCTTTCACTGGATNCTTTTGATTTCAGTTCTGCTAAATTAAGTTTGATATTTTAGTAATATTAATGTGTCTTCGTGATATGTTGGATTTCATTGATACTATATTTTAGTTTAGCTTGTGAATTAAAATTGAAAAATATGCTTTCTCAGTTACAGTTGCATAAATGACACTTACAATTGAATTGTTTGCACTATGATTATTATTGATCCAGTTTTTCACATATTTTACACTGGTATTTGAGTTGTCTATTTCAGAAAATAGGTACTGCAATTTTTCGTTCAATACAATTGTTAGTTGTAGGTTGTGTCATTTTTTGAGTCTGTAATATTTATTTGATTACTGCATTGATATAAATTATTGTTTTGTTGCAGAATGCCAAAAGGGGAGTTTCGTAGGTTTTAGTTGATTTATGCAATTGGCAAATTCTGTGGACAAAATGATTTAATTGGATAGGTTGTTAAAATTCAAAGAATAATGTGCAATTTGTTCAAAAGTTAGTTAGTAGGTTTAGGGTTTCGAGTTTGCAATAAAGAGGAAAACGACGTGGATTTTCGCTGGACTATCGCCAATAGTTGGCTCGAGTTACAAAAGCAGAAATATCGTCGCTAGACTGTCGCTCCTCCTTCCCTTGATCGACAGACTATCGCTCGACTGTCGCTGGGCCCTCGCTTGAGCGACAGTATTGTTCGAAAAAATTTTATTTCGCGATTTCAAGGCTTTTTACCCAGTCCATTAGTTTCTTGACCTACATATAAATATCAGAACTCACCTGCACGTTTTTCTAAGGTTGACAATTGAGAAAAACAGGTCAGATAGTGAATCTATCACATCACATCACATCATTCAACCTTCAATTCTTGTGAGAGTTTTGGTGAAAAAACCATCGAGAGCATAATCCAAATACCAAACCACAAATTCCAACATATCTGTCAAAGGTACTGAAGATCGAGAAAGGCGACTGGAGTTTCAGTATGTGAAGAATGGGTTATTTTTCGTAATGTACAGGAGGTAGGCGATTCTACCAAGTTAGGGGTTGCTGCAGGATAGCGAAGTTCCAGGAGAGCGTTGGTTATTACAGCTGGAATTGGTGCAGGGGAGTACAGAATTCAGGAGAGCTGTCGAATTGCAGTCAGGAGATCAAAAGTACGTGTCGTAGTCTAGTCTGGTATACTGTAAGTCATGAATCATTTATAGTTGATTGACTGACAAAGTGCTTGGAGTTTTTCCCAGTTGGATTTCTTCGTGATCATACCGTTATTCATTTACTGCTTTATATTATGAATGTATGATCTATGATATTTAAACTTAGGATTAAATTGACTGCATGATTAACCATATAGAGATAATTAATTGGTAACTTGTTGCTAATTAGTTATAAGATTTTAATTCCACATATTACACATATTCACCCTCTTCTAGGTGTTGTTAGGATCGAATTTGCGTTTTTCAAGAATAATGCCCTTTGTACATGGTATTACCTTCAGAAGGCCCCTCACAAAAATTGTGGACCCCACAAGGATAAATTAAAAAAAAAAAGGGTGGGACTACCCTTTGTGAAGTAATGCCCTCTCTTAACATTATTATGTTTCTTATTCATGATTATTCTACATTTTCGTTTGATTGGTGGTACATAAGTTTTTGAAAAATCAAGATAGCTTTAATTCAGCTTATAAAATATTTTTCCAGTTTAATCACTTGGAGAATATTTTAGAACCAATTATTTCCTTTATATAGTAGCTCAAGCAATTGAATCACTTGAACGAATGTTCGATCTATTCAATTCATATGGAAAAAATTGGGTTTCTATTTTATTTTGAAAAGTTAAACTCATTGGATGATACTAATTTGAAAACATGTTATGATAATCTTGACATTATTCCAAAACACATTCATTTTTGCGATCTTAATGGCGAAGATCTGTTTCAAAAATTAAAAATTTTGTGAAATCCTTTACCAATAGAAACAAAGACAGTTTTTGGTATATTGACTTGTTTGAAAAGATTGAATTGCTTTACTAGTACATTTATTGTTTATAGAAAGATTTGTTAGAACATATTGATTATGATAGTTTAATTTGTGAGTTCACTTCTAGAATTGTGATAAGAAATATTTTTATATGATTTGTTGTATTTCAAGGTTTACATGTGGTATTTGTTGTTTTTTATTTCAAGATTTGTTTATATGGAATTGCACGAAGAGTTTAGTGGTTTGGATGTTTTTTGTTGACGACATGAATTTAACGAAGTTCGGGAGGTGCTTTTAAATTTTACTTGTACTTTTTTTATTCATGACATTCAAAAAAATAAACAAATATTTAAATCATATTTTTGTAATGAAATAATATTATCGGAATATATTTTTTTCTTAATATATTTTTAAATACCTAAACGAGTACTATTTTAAAATATCTCACAAGGTACCCAAAATCTTAGGGACGGCACTGTACTAACATATATGTTGCTTAAGAGGACACAAGATCATAAGGAAAGGATACTGATAAGTATATTTTCAGTTCTTGTACTTGGACTAAAGAGAAGAAAAGGAAAAGTTGCACTAGATGTTTGTAATAATAGATTAGTGTCTTCTTGTTGGGATGAGAGCAATAATATTTTTTGATGTTGATGGTTGATGCAGTATGACTTTGGTGCCCAAGTGGGTATGAATTGTGAGTGACATTTGGATTGTCCTCTATGGTGTGGCGAATTACCACATATAGTTTGGACACATGGCATAAGTGCGAAGCTTAACACACATTGAGGCAAGTAACAAACAATATAGCACGGGTGAAAGACTAGCATGGGTAGCCGGACCAGGCACAACCAAGGCATCAAAAGCCTGATTCTTAAGATTGTAGTTCGTCTTAGTGGATAGCAGCGGTCTGCAACACAGTTACTGTTGTGACAGTCAAAGTCAGAATTTTCATGTATGTTTATAGTGCCTTCAATTGAGACTAAAGTGCATAGATGGCAAACTCAATTGAATTTTGTAGTGGCATCAATGGGTGAAAAGTTGGCTACTTATTGGCACCATGACAATTATCTTAAGGTAAATTAGGCATTACCATTGCAGAATACTTTACTACTAATGTAAAAAATTATTAGGAACTTCTTGTTATCCTCTCTAGATAAAATTATATCAACAACAAGAAATCATCGAACGATATACAGCTTGGGTTTCAACTCCAGGCACATTTGAACAATAATCCGTTTGCTAATTGTAAGGTTCATTTGGGTATTAGAATGAACAGAAACTAGATTATTTGGAGACTTTACAACATGATAAACCTTATGCACCTTGGTGGTTTGTTCACCTATGCGGTCATTCGAAATTGCGATAAATTACCAATAAGATTATGCATTGCCAATGATAAGTGTATCTATCACACTTATCTGACGCTTAAATTCGTATAATTGTTTACTATTGGAGCAAATCTCGATTGACCTTCGTCTTGTTTTTGATAATATCGGACACACCCGAGCATGGAGGGCGTTACGAAGAATACTCAAGAAAAAGGGAGTTGATTTATAAGTTTGGAGTGCATTGGAAGAAGAAAAATTGACCAAGTATTTTTGCTTAAGCAAGAAATTCTTTGTTTAAGCAATAAAGGCTGGAATTTAAGAGAAAACACTCTTGCTTAAGCAAAGACTTCGATTCTTAAGCAGAGATAATAAGTGGAGCTGCAAGTTTTTGTTGCTTAAGCTAGAATTAGGACTGAAATTCGGGTCTCTCAACTGGTGTGCAGGTTTAAAGGGCAAAAAGTTCCGCTTGTGCTACGAAAATTAAGTCTTGAAACCTACGCCTATATAGTGGAACAATTTGGACGTGAAAGGAGAGGATTTATTTGAATTTATTCGAGAGTCAGCTGAAGATTCGAAATTAAACATAACTCTTCCACAAAATCTTCTATTCCGGGTGATGGATTTTCATATATTTTATGTTTTTGTAATTCGAAGATTTTAGGCTAAATTACATTAAAGAAGGATGATGATATGAACATTTTTATGATATTTTGAAAATAAATATTTTAAAACCCAATTTTCTGTCATTACAAGATTTGAAAAAAAACCAAAAAGATGTCAAAGCATCCCTACAAGAAGACAACCCTATTTTCAAAGTCCAATGCCTCGTGAATAATCAATAACTTGAACTCATGGAACTATTGTTACGCTTTTGCCTACTTAATAAGTCACGTGATTGCTAGCTAAGCAAGAATTGCACTTGAGTGCACTCCAAGATGATAACCTACCTTCTGAGGCGATGAGGAAAATCTCAACGCCTCGTAGATATAGCTTCCAAGCTTAATAACTCGATGCAGGGTCGTGGTTTTCCTTCTCCAAGACAATTTTAAGATTCTCAGTGCTTAATAGCATAACATGGGTATCCATGATCAATGAGGTAGAGATTGAACCTTAGGACTTGTATAATTGACGATTTTGACTCATGGCCACGTGACAAGTGGCTGATGTGACCTTACTTTCAAAGACATTTGAGTGCAAACATCCTTCACCCGTCTTGGATAGCGTGCAGGGTTACATGATCTATTGATACCTAGGATGCGACATTGTGAAGTGATGAAATTTGACCAATGAGCCATTGGGATAAAGTCAGTGTCAAGCATCCAGAGAGCCTCCTTGTTTTTCTTGCCTGTGAATATTTACTCTTGGTGTCTTTCAAGTGTAATGAACATTTTGATAGTCTCATTCTCTAATTCCAAATCCAACTTTGAGATTACTCTTCTCTAAGTATCTCCCGTGTGTACAAACACACAGAGACACACACCAAATTTGAATGTCAACATATCATCTTTTCTATACAGGATTAGACCATGAATATACCTATGGAAATATCTACAAGTCTAGTTTGTGACAAAGTATCCAATCTTCAGCGCCTTCCTCAAGTTATGAACACTTTTACAAAGATATATCATTTGACTTGGGTTTTGAGATTCCATCAAGTCTTACTTGGTTTAGTAGATAGTTTGTTGAAATTGGATTTTATTTTTTTATTTTTGGAAAGTATGAAGTATTATTACCTTTAAATATTTAGCCTATGTGCAATAAGAGGAATATTTTTTTTGTTCTACTATGATTCGTATGTGATTATATAGTGGTTGCATTTGTATTATCTCCTATATCTTGTTTGTGTTTTATTTGAAGCGGTATCACGTTGTTGGCATCCATTGCATGATGACCAAAAGTTGTTCAACTATCATCTATGAGACATCTAAGACACCCACTTGGAAGATTACAATATCTTGAGATTGAGAAAGCCCGAGTGATTGATGATTTTAACCAATATTAATATAGAGAATATAATATCCTTTTCATTGTACTAAACCAATAACCATAGATGAATAAGTCACATAGAAGTGGTTGAGGTCCCTATTGTTGGTCTCCCGGCTATGATCGAACTACAGTTGAAATGGACAACACCGTCTTCTTCAAATTAAGATGGATTTTCATATGCTCAGCCTGACACATTGAATATTGACACCTTAACTTCTAGCCAAACAATAAATATATTGTTGGTATTTTTAAGTGTAAACACCCCTTTCTCTTTCAATCAATTCCGAATGCATATGATAGATCCTTTACCAATATACTTTGTAAACTTCTAGATTTTAGTACCTTTTTGATAATTTAGCACTTTATGCTTCGGACCCTATTTGAGATTGATTTTAGAGACAATTATAAATTGTTTTAGGTGTTCAGTAAACTCAAGAAAAATTGATCGTAGAAAAATCTATACAATCTGATAGAAAATTAGCAAAATTGTAGCATTTCACATTCTGCTTTAGCTTCTCTAATTAATTAAAATTACAATTTTAATTTTAATCCTAATTAATTAAATTAATTCTTTTTTTGTCCTAATAAAATTGATATTCCAAAATAGCATATCATTCCATCATTTAATTTTATTTGAATAATTTTTTACTATATGGGATATGCATTTATTCTGTTATTTGCTTTTAATTTTGGACATTTAGTAAATAAAATTTTCAATTGAAAATAAATATATTGAATAAACTGTCTTAGAAAATTATTGGAATAATAGTACATATATTTCATAAACGTAAAAAAATAAATTTTACAATACTATAAAATAATAATTATAAAAAAGGACATCATCATATTCAATGTCTAGTTTAATTATTTTATACGAAATGCTAAAATACTAATTTTGAAATATACAACTTTTGTTTTTATATAAATTTACCAAACACTTAACTTTCTTTTTTCGACAGCTAATTATTTCTTCAACATGGCAAAAACTAATTCTCTTTGAATCACAACAATTTAAAATCAAGCCTCGGTCTCAAATGAGTGCATGTCCTTTAAAAGAAGCAAGTTAGTCATTGGTAAACTTTCACTATATTGGCATGATGCGTCCCAATAATAAAAATTGTTCAAATCTATAATTAAATTGTTGCTTGGCTTCACATGTCCAATTTATAAAACTAGTTATTATTTTCAAACTTGAAACCGTGATTAGAAATCTGAAATGAGGCATATTTCGTGAAAGTTGGGGATGATAATAGAACAGTTACGTTGTTGAGAGTGACTTTTCAATTATAATATAAAATATAGAGAACTAACCTACTTGTTTCTAAAACTTAGAAATCAATATGCTACTCGAACAATAGGTTGAAAACCAATGGTGCAATATCTCAAACACCTAATGTGGCAATGTGTCGCATTTTGCTTTTTCGTTTTGATGAAATGTAGAAGGGCAATATTGCAAAACAAACTTAAATATATAGAAACCTTCACCTGGGTTCTGCAAGCAAATTAATTTATAAAACATCAGCTTTTCTTGATGGATCAAGTATTTTCTATGTGGAGGAATAAAACCATATATAGCTTAATAGGTGACCAATAAAGGTGTATATTGTCTTATTGTTCCCAAGTAGTTCGAAAATAGCATTGTATTAAATTAGGGTTAATTTCACAAACGATTACTAAAGTTATCTAAAAATCACAAAATGGTTACTGAAGTTTAAAATTTACAGAAACGATCACTGAAATTTAAATTTCTTTCAAAAATGGTCATTGAATTTTTAAATTTTTTGGGCGAGTTTTGCGGCGATTGTTCGGCAATTTCCGACCATCAAGACTGTCGAATTTGGATATCGTTGGAAAGCCCACAATGTCCTCTTCAATTACCACCAAAAAGCTCCCCATAACTCCAAGGGATTCAGCCGGCATATACCCACGAAGTCAACTACCAAAAAATCTGAAAATCTGCCCAGATTTTTAGATTTTTTGGGCGAGTTTGCGACAATTTTCCGGCTACTTCCGACCACCAATACTGTCGATTTCGGATACCGTTGGAAAGCTCACAATGTCATATTCAATTACCATGAAAAATCTACCCATAACTCCAAGGGATTCGGTTGGAATAAACCCACGAAGTCAGCTACCAAAAAATCTGAAAATCTGCCCAGTTTGGGTAGCTGACTTCGTGGCTTTATTTCGGCCGAATCCATTAGAGTTATTGGAAGATTTTTCATGGTAATTGAAGATGACATTGTGGGCTTTCCATCGGTATCCGAAACCGATGGTATTGGTGGTCGGAAGTTGCCGAAAAATTACCGCAAACTCACCCAAAAAATCTGAAAATCTGGGCAGAATACCTTGGAATTATGTAGAGATTTTTGGTGGTAATTGAAGAGGACATTGTGGGCTTTCCAATGGTATCCAAATCCGACGGTCTTGGTGGTCGGAAGTTGCCGAAAAATCGCCGCAAAACTCGCCCAAAAAATTGAAAATTCAGTGATCGTTTGTGAAAGAAATTTAAAGTTCAGTGACCGTTTCTACAAGTTTTAAACTTTAGTAACCGTTTTGTGATTTTTAGATAATTTCAGTGACCGTTTGTGAAATTAACCCTATTAAATATACTGTTTCTCTATATGATTCACATAATTTATTCAAATTTATGAAAAGTAAAATATTTTCAAATTTTATCTAATCTCAGTTAAACCACCTGATCCCAATGAGATATGTGTGGCGGAAAATTCATGAAGTTAGAATAATTACCAAACTAAACGAAGTAATCCAAACCAACGAGGGTTCATAGGCCTTAATCAAGGTTATTTTCAAACCTGATTTCTACTTAGAAAATTGATGTTGCTCGTGCAATGAGGACGACACTAGCCAAAACTGGTAAACTATGTTTCTAATTAATTAATTGATAATATTACATATTGTTCGCCTCATCCAACAAGCCTCCAAGCACTCCACATCAACATCCTACTAGACTATCCTAGACCCCTTCAATAGTAGAAGTGATGCATTTCGTCGAACCCCTATGTAGAGATTGAACCCTCCATCGACGAGGTGAGACGATGCAACATACTGCAGCACAATTCAAAGTGAATAGCTTTCAGGCGTATGAGGTACATTTTCTAGATGATCTCCGTACAAGATCTTTTATGAATGATAAGTCCTCTTTGTAGTAATCATCATATCAAATCAACTTGTGAATGTACTCTTCATACACCAGTCCTAGGTTGTAGGGTAGATACTTTTCAAAGTCATTTAATGCCCTTTAACCTAGGATTGATGGTATGATGCTTATGACAAGTTGTCAAGATGAGAGACGTCTATGTCCAATGCTAATCATTCTACCTCTTCTAGTGTAAAAGTTCACATTTAGTATCATTTGAAAATAATACGATTTTACACACTCAAGTAATATTAACTCCATGTGCTCTAACACTATTGTAGTTCACATTTTTGCACGTAACACACCCAGACATATCTATAATGATTGATTTGATCGTCGGGGTGCTCGAGACCACTTCTCCCACTTCAGGAGAAAACCACGAGCTTCTAACTGTTTATCAAACTGTACAAGAACCCTACTCGTGGACGTAAGTGAAGTCGAGATCTGTTGATCACGTCACCCGTACAGAAATCGAGGTCAACACATATTATTATATGTTATAACATGGATGTGTAGTTTTCCTAAAACAAAAGCATGCCCAACCAAGAAAAAACATACATATTATATCAAAGAGTAATGTTATTCAATATCACTGGTATCAATATTAGGTGGTAACTACACAAAATTAAATGATAAATTTACTTAAATAAAATGTCAAATGATTCATAATTAAAGTATAATTACGTAGACGGGTACTCTAGATGATAACATGTTTCGTGTCTAAACATAAACAGTACAAACACAATTATACCTTTTTGTTGGCATCCAAGTTAAACATGCCACTTGGAGATGAAGGAAAGAGGAATGGCTAGCCGCAATTAGTATAACAGTTAACAAAAAAAAAAAAAAAACTCTCTTTTGCCAAAAAAAAATCATTGCTACCATGCACGCAACATTTTAGTCAGGTGCATAGTATTTTGTCAGCTTTCAAACACAAGATAATTTACAAAAGCAAATTTTCATTTGTACAGAAGAAAAAAATTACAGAAGCTATCACATGAGGGTGGGTCCTGTGCAATAAAAAAGTAAAAAAATTACCCCCATCCTCCCCTCCCATGTGAGTGTCTCTAAGGCTTCTGTATCTGTACATGTAGCCTGTACATGTGGCCTGCTTCTTTACAAAAACACAAAAAAGGTATTTGATAAAATTAATTTCAGAGTTCACATATGAGATTGAGTTTATTTGAAATTTGCGAAAATTGAAGAAAGAGAGAGGAATCAATTTGTTGATGCAAAAAGAGCAAATGATGCAACTCAAACCAAAAGATTAAATTCTGAAAGCAAAGCAAGCCATCCTAAGGCTGTTTCAACTCAAGTATAAGTGTTTTATTTTGCTAAAATCAAAATTTTAGTGAATTTTAATAACAGTTGATAAAATATGTGAATAAAAAATTCATAAAAGTTGTAGATTACGTAAAATTTGTGAATACATTAATTTTGACTTTTATTTAAATTTTTATCTACTTTTTTAATTAAATAAAAGATGGGCATATTGTAGGCTTTGTTTTCATTAAAGTTTACTTATCACGAAACGAGTGGTATACAAATAGATAGTAATTATGATACTATAAAATGTATGGTCAAAATTAGTGCTTGGCATTTATAAGTAATTTGGGGAACAATAATACAGGGAAAAAAACAGATTGATGTGATAGTCCATGATTGAGTGTTTTTATGATTTTTTTCCCACTCTCCACCGAAGAATTGCCAAGTGTAGTGTGGAAATGCTTTTCTGTCATTGACACTGGCCATGTAGCATGATTCTTTGGGGAATCCAAAAACAATGACATAATCTTTGATATGGCACCTGTACTTACAAGGGCATATGGGTTCAACTTTCTCAAAAATATGGGAAATTCCATCGACTATGTATGAAATGCAATGTTGATTTCATTCCGCGAGCGGATCGTTAACAAATAATATAATTATGAGAATAGTATCGTCCCATAAAATTGATTATTAATTTTACTTTAGTCACAATAATTCTAACAAATACACAATTAATTTAGACTTTAAAGATCCATTTCTTACTTCAATCCCAATTAAATTTAACATACACAATTAATTTAGACATAAGTCGAGTATGCACGGAAATTTTAAAATAATTTCAATCAAGCAAAGTACTAGAACTGCGAATCCACCATTAAGACACTTTGGTCATTTCTCATTTACTCGTATTTGTGAATTCTTGCCCAAGTTAAAAATCAATGTTTCAATTATAATCAATAGCCTCTCTCAAGGTCAAACAATTATATACTCATATGTGAACTTAATTATCTCTAATTAAATTGCAAATACGTAAACATGCATTAATACATAAAGATTATCACATAAAAGTTTCATAGAGTATAATGATATCTCGATCCATTATATGATCCTCTATTGTTCACTATAGTTATATTTTAAATACTCGCAAGCACAAGAATCTATTGTAGTATAGAATAACTGAGCAACGAGGTCGAACCCCCAAAGACTATTTAGAATGTTAAATCTAACCTAAATTAATTTTTCTTCTAAGCAAGTTTGCAAAATAGAAATTTTGTTTTTTTTTTTTTAATTATCTAAAAAGAAAAGGTACAGAACTAAGGGTGCGTTTGATTGCAAATATTTTCAATGAAAAATGTGATTTTTCCATCCAATTTCCTACTTTTGATCTGTTTGATTAACAATTTTCTCAAAGGAAAATATTTTCTTACTTTTGGTTACATGACCATATTTTCTATGAAAACAAAGAAAATATTTCTTTAGGGAAATGTGATTTTTATTTTCTAGGTAATTCACTCTCTATTTGTCTCTCTCATCTCTGTCATCTATCCACCAATAAAACATGGACAATTATAACATCTTTTGGGTTGAAAATTAAATCAATCAAAGACATTTAATTAATAATTTTCATACAAATAAGTTTTAAGCAATTGAATTGCCTAATTTTTTTCCGTACAAATTCCATGATCACAATTAAACGTACCCTAAATTCTAACTAATTAGAACAAGGATTCAAGTGATTTAAATTATCAATATTTAAAATACTACCACAATTTAATTACTTAGGGTCCGTTTGATGGCAAAGGTAGAAATAAATTCCAATTTCATGTTAGTTGGAAAATAAAAATCCATCAAACTCATAAGAATTCGTTTTTTATGAAAACAAAGAAAATATAGCTTAAAGTGGTTGTACCTTAAAATTTGATTTCAATTTCCATTTCCACGTTGCAATCAAATGGCCAAAGTGAAATTCTTTTTATTTGGATGTGACATTTTCTATGGAAAATGTGCAATCAAACATGGCCTTAATAATCTAATTGTCGGTCAATTCTAACATACGAGCAACAAATCAAAATCAATCTATTGTTGACCCATAAATATAGCAATTAAGTCCTATTTAAATAAATCGAATGCAGGTCCCTCTTCACTTCATCTTGTAAATTGTCTAAGCGTTTCTAGTATAAAATCGGACTATTGAAAATAAAGAATCAAAGAAAATCAATTAATAATTAAGGCATCAAGGATGGATTAATTGAAATTAAGGGATAATTGAAGTAACGATCCCAAATCTTTGAATTTTTTGTAGACTTTACCATAACCTTCAATTTGTGCCACTAACGATTTCAAACCTTTGAAAAATTAGCACCCGATGTCCAAAATGACGGAAAACATGAATTTCATCGTGAGTTGACCTGAAAAATGGAAAAAATAGGATATTTTGACTATTTTAAACTGGGGCATTTTCGTCACTTGGGAAAAAAATGATTTTTCCCTATCTACGACCCACCGACTTCATCTTCTTCACTAACCTCACATCAGCCCACCCCAACTACCTCACCCAAAACCTAAAAATATCACCTCCATGCTAGTCACTGTTCACCACCTCAACCCATTATCTTCCCACCTCTTTTTGCCCAACTCCTAACGAAGTCGAACTTATGGTGGGAGATGGTCTGGTTCGGTTTGATTCAGTTCTCTTCAGAATCGAACCGAACCAAAAATTTCGAGTATTTAATAAATGGAACCGTCCGGTCCAAATATAATTATGTAACTGTTCGAGTTTGGTTTGGTTCGGTTCGATTCAGTTCAGTTCAATTCGGTTCTGTACCATAATTAATTATTTTAACATTTACAGCAGCACTACATAAATACAACTAATAACATATTCATTCGTAGTTTCGATGGGCAGTTGGAGATAGAAAGTAGGGATCGGCAGTCGACGGCTTCGATTTGGGCATGTAGATGTAGATTTTTAATTTATTAAATGATTTGGGATTAGTGGACTTGTGCTTACTGAATGAAAGCATGAAATTGAAAAGGAAATGATAAAAACTTAAAAAGGCCTAGATTTTGGGTTAACAATGAAATTAATAATTGGGTAAAAAAATTGAATTTAGAAATTGGGTTGGGCTGGATTAACTACGCATGGACTTGGCATGGGAATTGGAGCATTAATTACTAAATTAGTTAATTAGTTTTAAAAAATTAAAATAATTTAATTAATTCAATATAAAAAATTAAAAAAATTATTTAGATTCGGTTCTTATTCGGGTCTTGGTCTAGAACCGAGAACCGACCCAAATCCATCGATTCTTNAATTAATTCAATATAAAAAATTTTAAAAATTATTTAGATTCGGTTCTTCAGTTCTTTGTCTAGAATCGAGAATCGAACCAAACTTAACGGTTCTCAATTCAAATATCCGTTCGGGTATTTAACTTATGAAGAACCGCTCGATTCAATTTGGTTCAGTTCAGTTCGGTTCGGGTTCAGTTCGGTTCGGGAGTTTTGTCCACCCTAGTCGAACCTATCTTCACAAACATTAAGAACATTCTTTGCCAAAGTGGTGCTCAAATTGCTCCTGGCGCAACAAAAAGGTGAATACTCTGAAAGCACTTGGCCTCAGCCTCAAATTCTCTCCATTTCTGAACCAGGGAAGAGATACCTCGTAAATTAGGAATCTCGATCGAAGTTTTAGAATGTGTTAGGGAATTCTCCCCTTTAAATACTGAGCATGCACCCAAGACACACGACCATGGCTTTGGAGTGGGCATTTTTCCATTGGGATTGATGAACCCATAAATCAATATAATCGATATGATGATGAGGGTGTGAATTCTCATCAGAAATACAGGTGCTAACCAAGTCTTTAAGATTGTTCAGCATGGTGGTGCATCGATTCCGGCGACTTTTATTCCTCCTCAAGGCACGGCCAAAATGCGACGAGGAGATGAATTATACCTGAGAAGAAGCCATATTGTCCTATGAAAGTTCAGACCTATTTAGTGCAAATGGATGGAGAAGAAGAAGAATAAGAACCCATTTGGAGGAGATAGATTTTTGCTGATAATCAGTCACAAAATCTTCATTAAACGAGAACAATAACAACAACCATTTTCTCTCTCGCCTCTCTCCGACTAACTTTTCTCAAATATTCTTGATATACCTCAATTGGGAAAGGGTTAACTTGTTCGTGGTTAGTTTTCGGGCACATAATTTTTCCACTGTAGAATTAGCTCAAACATGTTATCTTTATGCTTTGTTTCATTTTTCTATCTATTATTTGATGTAGAAATGCTAAGATGGTTTTGTTATAAAAGTGTTTCAAGTACTTAAATAATAGTTGTACAAACTGGATACTGGATTTACATACTAAATACCATATTTACAGCTTAGATACCGTATATACAAAATGGATACTGGATTTACAGCTTGATACCGGATTTACAGGTTATATACCGTATATACAGAATAGATACTGGATTTACAGCTTGATACCAGATTTTCAGTTTGAATACCGTATATGCAGTAGACTTAAACACCGTATTTACACATATCGTTTTTCGTATTATAACAGATTAAATTATATATATAATAAATCCAATGATTTGTTAATTACAGTAAAAAAATTATGAAGAAACAGTAATAAACTTTTAACCCAAGGCTTATGTTACATACAGTTTCCTTCAAACAGATTCACCCCCTCGCCGTACGTGCTTGAGGTATAATTTAAGTGTTTGCTTCCCCAAAATACAACGACAGAACAGTAGAATTTGAGCACCACATATTTTACTTCGACGAACTGAGTTAGTGCCTAAATAATATCACATAAAGACTGAAATAGAAACTGAAAACGAAGATAAACTCGAATTGTATGCAGATGAATTTTCAGACGAAAATTGTATGTTGAAAATTGGAAAAAATCGAGATATATATAAAGATTTGGATCTTGTAATTTGCCATTCACATCATGGCAATAACCACAAGAGTTTCAGGAGTTTCAACAGTTTCAGAAAATGAAAACTTAGTTGAAAAATAAAAATGTAGCAAAATGTAGACACTCATAAGGGGCAAATTTTACTCCTTCCGGTCCGACATTCGTGTACGTAGGTGACGCCGCACACAAGTTCAAGGTCCGATCCTATTTTGGTCCATGAGTTACACCCCACTGCGCACGCACGTGGAGAGATCTTCTATGCTACACATGATTACACAATTCTAAAGTGCAACCATATTTAAAGTGGTTTTTGTTTTCATCTACTTCCTATGTGGGACAAACACATTTCTAATTATCCCACCAATATAAACTTCTTTTAAGTGGCATACTTTGAGCTTCAATTTCTCATTAACCCAAACATCATTTTTGGCAAGTAAATATATGATTTCGATGTTCTCATGGAGGATAACACAAATTAACTTTCATATTCCAAAATGAACAAATGGGTCCCACTCAAATTTAGCTCTAAAGTCAGCTACATAGACCTATTTTTCCAACAATCCCCCACATGAATGAAAATTGGAAGAGATACAAATGTGAAACAAAAGACCAGGTGATAAAACTCAACGGTTGAAACCTGCATAGGATAGATAGGTATTACCCTTTGAACCTCCCCTTATGAGAGTATATTTACTTTACTAGCTGACCAGTAGACACATTGTCCTTGAATTGTCCTGCCATTTATGTAAATGATGATATACTTCACACAGGATTTTTCCTGGTACAACCTAGTTCTCATTATCATGTTTGTTTTGGCCATGAACATACGATTGGTTCTGCGAGAGTTCCTAAAAATTGAGCCCCACACAATTCTCCTAAAAATGGTTCCACTTGTCTCTCATATAGGTGATTTCTTATAACAAGTAACCCGCATTATTTTGGCTAGATTTTCGACGCATAAGAATCATTAAAAGCCTGTTACTTATCTTTCAACCTTACGGGCATCACTGTTGCATCATAGGAATGGACAGGAGATAACATCCCCCACAATGATTTAATTAAGTTTTTACAATTAGGTTGTCCCTTTGGACCTGGATCTTGGGATCTCCATTCAACTAGGTTGGGTTTTCTTTGTATTAGCTTATTCGTTCAAGGGCTTAAGTCATATTCATTTCGATGATTTTCCATCTAACTCTCTCTTTAACCCTTTGGTTAGCAGTTCCATTGAGGTCCTTCTGAAGAGTTCAAGCTTCTTGATAGTTTTGAGGTTTACTTTCTAGCATATAGGTCAGAAAATCTGGACTATAAGATTTTTTTTGTTCTTTCCCTTTTGCTACGTCTTGGTCTAACCTCAACCTCATCTTTTAATTCTTGGTCCTGACTATTTTCAGTCATAATCTCATATGTCCGTTTAGAAGAGCTTACCTCTTCTTTGGACTTGTATAGAAATACATGTTCAAAGAACGAAGTATTTCTCGATTCCATTATCGTGTTTTTATGTATGTTTGGATTTTAAATTCATGCACAAGAAACCAATAAGCACTACTATTATGTGCATATCAAATGAATATGCAATCTACAGTTTTCGAACATATCTTTACCTTCTTTGGTGTTGGGACAACCACTTTAGCAAGACACCCTCACACTTGCAAGTATTTATAGGAAGACTTTCTTCATTTCCATAACTCATAAGGGGTCTTTTCCAATTTCTTTTGGGGCACCTTATTTAAAAGGTAATTTGCTGACAACACAACTTCTCCCCACATGTTATGAGGTAATCTAGAACTTATTAGCATTGTATTCATAGTTTCTTTTAAGGTGCGATTTTTCCTTTCAGCAACACCATTTTGTTGTGGTTTCATATATAATTCTGTGTTGTGCACACAATTCAACAAATGGTACTTCATACTCACCACCTCTATCACTTCTCAACACCTTAATTTTCTTGTTAAGTTGATTTTCAACTTCATTCTTATAGAAAATAAATTTCTCTATCGCTTCATCCTTACTTTTAAGTAAGTACACATAATAGTATTTTGTGCTATCGTCAACAAAAGTAATGAAGTACTTGTTGCCACCTCTTGATTGCACAAATTTTAAATCACATATATCACTGTGAATTAGATCAATTGGTTTTGTGTTCTGTTCAATTGATCTAAAGGATGACCTTGTCAATTTTGCTTCAACACAAGTTTCACACTTATGTTTGGAATCAATGTGGAACTCGGGTATGCAATTTAAGTTAACTAGTCTACGTGAAGTATCATAGTTAATATGTCTTAGTCTACCATGCCACAAGTTGGAAGACTCAAACAAGTAAGTAGAAGAGTTTAATTTATTCATTTTTGACCTAACAACCATTACATTCAATTAAAACATACCATTGGAAACATAACATTTTCCGACACATATTCCACTTTTTGACAAAATAACTTTGTCCGACTCAAATACAATATGGAAACCATGCTTACTTAAAAGCGACCTAGACACTAGGTTTTTACGAATTTCTAGCACATACAAACATTGTTAAGAGTCGGCTCTTTTCCCGAAGTCATCTTCAGAATCACTTTACATTGTCCCTTGATTTCAGAAATTGCCGAATTTCCCATGAACAACTTCTCTCCATTTTCAATTGCGTCGAAAGCCATAAATAACTCTTTATCAGAGCACACATGCCTCGTAGCACCGGTGTTAATCCACCACTCTTTTAGGTTTAAACCCACCATATTCACTTCAGAAATGACGGCTGCAAGACTCATCTCCGACACATCGTGTGCCATGTAATCAATCACATTTGCTTATTTCTTCTTCTTTTGCCACTGGATGACTCAGACTTATTTTTGTAGATCTTACTGCTTTGACCATGGTCTACAACATTAGCTTTAGCAACACCAAGATTGAACCACTTCTTCTCGAAACTCTTGTTGTCTTCTTCAATTAGAAGTCTAAAAATTAGTTTTTCAACGTTCATTTCCTTTTGTTTGTACTTCAGATAATTCTTGAAATCTTTCCATGCGGGGGGAGGGGCAATTTTTCAATAATTGCAGCCACTTGGAAAGTTTCACTCAAAATCAATTCTTAAATACCTGGATTTAAATGGGTCGCCGACGTTGAAGATAGATAAGCGATAGAATGCAGACCAGACATAGGACTGTACCAACCCCAAACACCGGACACACCACGCACCCAACCCCAACCATCGGCGATGGCGAAAGCAGCCTTGTAAAGGAGATAGCGATGTCAACGACAGCCTTGGAGGGAGATGAGAGAGAGAGAGAGAGAGAGAGAGAGAGAGAGAGAGAGAGAAGTAAGTGATGAAATTAGGGTTTTAATATTATTCAATATATACCTGATTATTGAATAAGTAAACTTTCAACCTGATTTTTGAAAATCAATTCTTAAATACCTGGATTTGTGTAATTTCCTCATATGCTTAATCTTGTTAGCCTATCTATCAATGGGCTTGTGGCCCAATAGGCTTCTACTGTTTGAAGGGAAAATTAAGCAAAACCATACATCTTAAGCACTAAATTAACATTCAGGTATTAAAGTTTTCTTTTCATAATTTAGGTGATAAATATTATTTTATATAATTAATATATAATATAATTTTATAATTTTATTTATACTATTAATTTTTATTAAACAAATTAAATATGTTTAATTAATATCTAAACCATTATTTACAACATATCTTGAAACCTCTATTGAAATTGCTCCTCCGTTCGGTAATCTTCATCATTCTTCAAAACCTTCGATTCGACCACAATCATAGTTTATCTCAAACAATTTTTGCTATTCAAACATTCACAAATTGATATTAAAGAAAATGATGTTGGCTAGAAGTGTGGGGATGTGATCTTCATTCCAATGAGGAAGAAGAAATGCAGAAAATTATAGACAAAGGGAAAAGGAAGAAAAATCCTCGAGAACCTCGACTAGAAAAAAAAAGGAAAATGTCAAATTTCGATAGTAAATCCTCTTCAAAGAAGGTAAACCCTGTGGTACTAGTTAATTTTTTGTTTAAATGTATTATATTATAATGTCAAATGCAATATATGAGCATAATGGGTATGATGTGAATGGGTGATTGTGACCTAATTTGTGTACATTGTGACCTAAGTTTCGTGGTTGACATTGAAACACATATTTTGTTGATTACGGAGGAATTTAGAGCGTGTTTAATTGACATGGAAAATATATTCTAGAAAAGAAAATATTTTCCTTGTTATGGGGAAAACAAAAACCTACTTCACCAAAAAAATTGTTTTCCTTAAAAACAAGGAAAATTAGGAATATTTTTAAAAGTTGAAAAATATTTTCCATGGAAAAAAAATAGCAATCAAACACTTCAAAATATGATTTTGGGTAGAAAACTGACATTTTCCACTGAAAATAAATGCAATCAAACACACTCTTATATTTTATTGTGAATGATTATCCTTCATAAACTTCCATATGACATTACATGAAATTGTACTAAAGTATTTTGTTGATTTGATGGCATGTCTAATGTACTTAATTATGTAGGATTGAAAATACATGATTCTTGAAGATCGTTGATTATCGAGAAAAATTACTCTAAGCTCTACAACAAATATGATCCCCAATTTGTAACTCTACAACAAATATGATTCCCAATTTTGTGACAAAATTGTATGATGCCCACAAAGAGATGTTTACTTATGTTTCTCATATTACATGCATTTTAATGAGATCATTGTCCAGATACATTTCTTATATTATGTCTTATTGAGGGAGGTCAAACAATTGAACACATGTGACTTAGTTTCATGGGCGGAAGTAGTTTGATCTGCTAGATTACCTTCTGTTATTTTCTAGATGGTTTCGAGACAAAAGGCAATTTGACTACAATTTAAAGAAAGCTTTGCAACAGAGAATTTGAATATGTTGAAAATAAATTGTTCATTGATTGATGAAAGTTGAAAATTACAGTTGTTGGTGCAGAGGACGAACACCAGTAAGTTTGACAAAACTATCGAATACCTTGTACTCTCTATAATAGCTTAAGTAACAAAAATCCAAGTGATAGACTAGATGTTTAAAAGACTAGGAATCATATTAAACCTTTACAAATAGCAGGGCTATTTTACAACTGAAAGAAAATTACAGCTTAGACAAATATTTACAAAGTACGGGCAGAAGTTGGGGAAATTACGGTTGCGAGTGGGTCAATGGGCTAAGTATAGTTGCAATCCTTGACATTCCCTTAATTGTTTTGACGACTTTCTCGATGCCAACGATGTATAATATGCTTCAATTAGTGGTTTGAAAGCTCCAATATTTTTTGGTCTTTCCCGAGTATTTTCTTCATTGCTGCATCGACTCTATTTCACCAAGTATTCTTGATGATCCTTTCTAGAAGCCCGGGTAACTCGATGGCCAAAAATAACTTTAGTAACCCTACTTTCGGCTTTCTTCAGTTCAAACATAGGTCATTTCGACGTATTTTGGATGCATCATCCTTGTCTGTAAAATATGGTTTAAACATACTAATATGGAGGAAAATTGTAGATTTTGCACCATGAAGGGAGTTCAATTTCGTATGCGACTTTTCCAATCCACTTTATAGTGGATAATAGCTCGATATATTTTAGCACCAATTGAATATCTCTATCATTAGTTTATAAGAATTTATGTCGGAAAGTTTAACTATCTCCAGATCTGCCACATTAAATTCTAAGAAACGACGCTTTCGACCAGTAGACTTTTTGTACCGATGTGTGTTTTCTCAAGATAGTTTCAAGTAATTTCAATGTTTTGTTTCCAGCCTTGAGAGAAGTTCTTCGCTTGAGGGGACTTGATATCCATAATATGAGGGAGTAACGGTTCTAGGCTAATAACAATCTTAAAAGGACTCTTGTTGGGGGAAGAGATCTTTTGGGCATTGAATCAAACCCGATCCACATGTTGAAGATATCCTCCAGAATAGAATTGAAGCGATCTATTTGTCCATCAAATTGTAGGTGAAAACTAGAACTCTTACTCAAAGTTGAACTAAATAGTTTGATTAACTCAGTCTAAAGTATGCCAATAAATTAATGATCTTGATTTCGTTGATGATATCTATAGGCAATCCCCAATGTTTGACATGTTTAAAGAAGAGTTGAGCAGTCTCTTCTATCAATACATACTTAGGCATTGTGATGAAAGTTTCATAATTTGATAGACGATCTACCACGATGATGATCTCCAACCTTTAGCAATCCAATAATGTAGTCCATTGATACATTCTCAAATGGTCTGGTTGGGATAGAAAGGGGCAATAGAAAACCTTCCTTATCCTACTGACAAACAAGCCAATACTAGGCACGTTGAAACAATGCACAAGTGCGTTCCTCTTTAGGATGTCCCATCTAGAGCATGTCTTGGCATTTTGTAATGAAATATTTCCTTAAATATCTGCCATTTGGAGCATAGATGTAGTCTCCTATTATCTTCACTAGACCCCAATCTAGTTAGAACTGACGAGTCTTGCCATGCTTGATGAGGTCGACCAAATATCATGTAGCCGAATCCTTCTCCAAAAGTGTCCGTATTCGATCTCTTGTATTTCTAGTAACATCACTTCCTAAAAGAGCGACCATAGAACAAATGGTAGCTAACTCAACTCGATGACTAAGAGCATCAACAACACAACAGTACGAATTGGGACGATACTCCAACATAAAGTTCAAATCTGAAAAGAGCTCTTGCCAACGAGTCACTTACTCGAAAATTTTGGTTAGCCATGAAGTGACTAACCGTAATATTATTCATCTTCAAAATAAATGGGGATCCAAGTAGGTAGTGACACCATACTCTAAAGCAATGAACTACAACCAACAATTCCTTTTCATGCCCCGAGTAACAACGTTCTGCATTATTCAACTTTCGACTTTCATAATCGACCGAATGCTCTTCTTATATGTGGACTCATTCGAGAACAAAATCTGAGCATCCGTCTAAACTTCAAACGGTTTAGTCATATCCAGTAAGGTCAACATCGGATTCATCTATTCGAGAACAAAATCTGAGCATCTGTCTAAACTTCAAACGGTTTAGTCATATCCAGTAAGGTCAACATCGGATTCATCCATATCGACTTATGTAATTTCTCAAAAGCAGCTTGGTATTGTGCTGATTACTCCCAAGCTTTTTCCTTCTTTGTTAGTCCAATCAATGGCAATGCAATTTCGTAGTAATTCCATAACTTAAGAAACAAGCATACATCATGTATGTTCTTTGTTGGTTACCAATCCTTGATTGTCATGACCTTCATCGAATCCATGCTAACGTTGTCTTACTCAATGATGTGATCCAAGAAGCTGATAAAATTCTGAGTGAATGAGCACTTAGATGGTTTAGCAAAAAGTTCATTATCTCGTAGCCAATTAAGAACCTTCTTTACATATTACAAATCTTCCTTCAAGGTCTCACAATAGATTACGATGTCGTTCAAGTACACTACCACAAAATCATCTAGAAACCCGTGAAGTATCTAATTCATCATTGTGCAGAACATCGCGGGAGAATTTGTTAGGCCAAAATGCACAACCGTGAATTTAGAGGCTCCATATATGGTTACCACGGTAGTCATTACTTCATCTCCTTCTTTGATCCATACTTGCCACTATTTGACCTAAGGTTAATCTATATATAAAACTTAACCCTGCTCAACCGGTCGAAGCAAACCACCATAACTAGAATAGAATAGTTGTTCTTCACTGTAATCTTATTCATGGTTCGATAGTCGCAACACATTTTGAGAGAACCATCGGCCTTTTATGAAATAACATGGGAGCTTCATATGATGATTTTACAGGCACAATAATCTCGCTTTTCAACATTTCTCCTAATTGTTTACTAAGCTCTTCAAGCTTAAGCTGAGAAATTTGGTAGGGTATCTTGGCAGGAACGTTGGCACTTAGAATAAGTTCAACCTCATGATTGATTGCCCTCCTTAGAGAAAATATCTTTGATAATTTATCAAGCATATTATCTTCAAAATCTTAGATAAGCCTTCTAATAGGTTTCAGAATAGGACCAGTCACCTCTTCGATCTCCTATAATCTAAGGTTCATTTATCTTGAAACCCTTACTAAATTGCATGGTTGAGATATTCTTCTTACCTATCTGTCCAGTTTGTATTGGGATAACACATAGCTTACTATCCATCATATTAATGAATCGGAGTATGGAAACAATTTTGTCTTTGTATCCCGAAAAAATTTCAATCCTAGAATAAGTTTAAAGTCATCCATCTGAACCGCAGACAAATTAATCCTTCCTTCAAAATGAACAGCCTTAATTAAATACATATTTTACTACTCTAGCAATCGGTTGAACAATTAAGTTGATTGCTTTAACTTTCTCCAGAACTAGGAATGGCAAAAAACACTCATTCAACCCAATACCCGTAGGGCCCTTCTCCGAATGGGGCTAGGATTACCCGCTTAACAGGATAAACGGGACAGGGGTCGGGGTCGAGTTATTACCCCGAAGCGGGTACAAGAAACATAGTTCTCGCCCCGCTACCCACCTCATTTAAAGTTAATTTCAAATTTCAAATTTTTATCAAACAAAAATAATATATTTATCATCATTTTTAAAGAGAACATAAGTTATTCTTAACAAATTAGTAAAAAAGTTATTCGAGAACAAAATCTGAGCATCCGTCTAAACTTCAAACGGTTTAGTCATATCCAGTAAGGTCAACATCGGATTCATCCATATCGACTTATTCAATTTCTCAAAAGTAGCTTGGTATTGTGCTGATTACTCCCAAGCTTTTTCCTTCTTCGTTAGTCCAATCAATGGCAATGAAATTTCGTAGTAATTCCATAACTCAAGAAACAAGCATACATCATGTATGTTCTTTGTTGGTTACCAATCCTTGATTGTCATGACCTTCATCGAATCCATGCGAACGTTGTCTTACTCAATGATGTGATCCAAGAAGCTAATAAAATTCTGAGTGAATGAGCACTTAGATGGTTTAGCAAAAAGTTCATTATCTCGTAGACAATTAAGAACCTTCTTTACATATTACAAATCTTCCTTCAAGGTCTCACAATAGATTACGATGTCATTCAAGTACACTACCACAAAATCATCTAGAAACCCGTGAAGTATCTAATTCATCATTGTGCAGAACATCGTGGGAGAATTTGTTAGGCCAAAATGCACAACCGTGAATTTAAAGGCTCCATATATGGTTACCACGGTAGTCATTACTTCATTTCCTTCTTTGATCCATACTTGCCACTATTTGACCTAAGATTAATCTATATATAATACTTAACCCTGCTCAACCGGCCGAAGCAAACCACCATAACTAGAATAGAATAGTTGTTCTTCACTGTAATCTTATTCATGGTTCGATAGTCGCAACACATTTTGAGAGAACCATCGGCATTCCTATCTAGAACAAGTCCGATACATTATACTTCGGTACTTGCAAGGTAGTTATGGGTAGCTCCAGTATCCACAATAGTCCTAATTGGCTTCCCTTTGATCTTTACATAGATATACATTAAGCCTTTGACCCTACAAATACGAGGTTTTCGGCTCTTCCCTGTTTACTTCTTTTGATGACACATCATTTTTTTAATTACTCGGTGCGATATTGTGTTGCACCGATGAGAGAATGAACTAACCACATCCTCGTCCTTTTCGGAGTTGGTCTCGTATTGGCTACTAGTTTTCGAGACATCTTGCTTTGAACTCGGCTCTTCACTTGATAATTGAAAATATGCATTTACCAGTTGACTTTGCAGACAATTCATTACTCGATGAGGTCCTTCACATAAAAAAACACAATTTTAGGAGTAGTATCATATCTATCATTCGGTGTCCTTCCTTTGTTCTAGTTGTTACTATGGCTACCATGATAGTTGCCCTGACGACTACTCTAATGATTTCCTTGATAGTCTCCTCACTTATTTTAGAGGTAATGCTCTTCCCCATTTGAATTCGAGCCAGGGCTTGAAGAGCCTGTTTTCGTCGTTACTAGACTAACTATTCCCTTGTGATCAATCTTCTCTCGATTTAGGTTGATAGTCCATTAAACATTCGATGGCTCCCATTACCACGTTCGAATCATCTACCTCTTGTCTTTGAAGTTTCGTGCTTGTCCATGGTTTCAATCCTTCTATGAACGTGAAGATTTTATCCTTTTTCGGCATCGTGAATGTTCAACATACGCCCGGAGATGACTTTCAAGTGCTTGATGATGGAGCCCATTTGTTTGAGCTCCCTTAGTGCTTGATATTCCACATTTTGGGGAAAATTTGTATTCTCATTGCCTCCTTAAGAATATTCCAGCAATCTATTCGTACATGTTGGCTTGAATATCCGTATATTTTGTCCGCCATCATAATTTTGCATCTTCACCTAGATACATGGTAGCTGTTATCACCTTTCTTGCTTCATCTTAAATGGTAGCCGCAAAAAAGTTGTTACATGTCAAACAGGAAGTTCTCAACTTCCTTTGCATGGCATGCCCCTCCATAGGTGCATTGTTTCGAGATTCTAAGCCTTAGTACATACTTTTGCACAGGAGCTTGCCCATTGCTAGCCGCACATTAGATTATTCGTAACTGAACTCCTAACGTTTCCATTTCTTGATACATATTAGGGATTATTGCCACAACATTAGTCATCACTGCGCAAGCTGTTCGGCTTCATCCAGTTGGATGTGTAATTCACGAATCTTTATTTTAGCCACCTCAACCTTTTCCTTAAAGATCTCAATGGCATAGCATAACCTAGTAGTTTTCCCATCAAACTATCCACATATTACTTAATATTCTTTTTATGAGGCTTACCCACATCAGTGGTGTATGATGCATTCATATCTATGGCCTTTTTTTTTTTTATCAAATGATGTAAGTCGAAGCTCTGATGCCAACTTTCACAAGGCAACTCTCTTCTTAATACAGAAATGGATACTGTGCGGCAATAGTATGCTTCATTAGACTACCTTTCGCCTTTTTTTCGATTTGCACTTTAGTTCCTAAACTTTCACTTTCTTCCATTTTGGTCCTTTCTCACATGTTTACCCTTATTTCTGTTACATTCATCACTTGTCCTGCAAAATATAAATTACATAGAATTAAGCTGTATTTTAATATATTAATCAATAGTTTTCCATGTTTTGACTATAAGATAAGTGTGTAAAAATGCACTTATCAAACTCTCCCAAACTTGGACTATTGTTTGTCCTCAAATACACATATAACTCAACTCTATAAACAACATGGTTTAACAACATGTCATGTCTTAGATTTGGAATTTGATAATCAAACAAATGAACAGTTACAACTGTGCTAAAATTAAAACAATTTCGACATGTTACATGCGTAACCTGACGTGTGTATGTGAAAAATCATATTGACCCCGAAACTTATGTTTTTCACTCAATTTTCTTGGGGTGCATGCTAAGTTGAATTTACTCAATTTTATACTTACACTCTCTTAGTTTGGATAAACCTTACTCCTACAAGTTAGCACTTCAACAAGTTGAGATTCTGCTATATTTTTTATTGCTTTAACCTTTAATACTAGACTAAGTTACTTGTTTCTTATTAAATGTGTAGTTTTGTCAACTAGATGTCTGGGGCGTAATCAATGTCTTTGAGTATATATATATATTGTTTTTTTTTTCATTTTCACGTTTATTTTCATTTTTTTTAGTATCTTTTCATTTGCTTTCTATATAACACATGTAGCGAGCTTTAGACTGATGACTCCCAAGTCAGATGACCATAGGGTATGACGTTTTAAATCACCCTCACAGGCTCAATCACCCAAGTTATATAGGCTGGAAAGGACGCTTTTATGTACTCAAAGATTAGTGCAATGCCTCTTAGACATCCAGTTTCTAAACCTAACATCTAACTTAAAACTTTCACCTTATTTTCATCTCATCAGGTTTTAGACAATCCACACAAGATTTTCATGCACAGAATCCCTTCTCATCTCAATGTTCCCTTGTAACAGTTCAATCATCTCCAAACTAACCTATAGTTGGATTATG
>CAIGRB010088445.1:1596-16052 GCA_903798255.1 Fraxinus quadrangulata | reverse complement strand
CTTGCTCGTGCCGAAAATCTTGGTAACGGGGGAAGTAGATCATTGCATTAGATCGAACCTACATAACATATCGTTTGCACTCTCTATCCTTTTTACTTAATGCATTTACTTCGCTTAACTTTACATTGTTCCATTTACGTGTTTACTTATGTCTAGATTACTCTCTATCATTTGCATGTTCATTACGCTAAAATCTTGAGTGACTAACGACTTGGTTAGCCAATCTTGGGGTTTCAAATGCTTGTAACCTTCCTTCAAGTTTTTCCATTTTCTTTCTCAATAAATCCGCTATGTTGATCTCATGAGATGTCGGTGGTGGTTGAGATGCTCTGAGAGAGTGTTGGTAGAATGCATGATGTGTCTCGGGATCATGCTCAATCTCATCTCGTTCAGAATAGTGTGAAGCACTCTTATCTTTTCCCACGATCGGTGTCCACTCATTCCAATAGACCTCCTCGAGTTTGGCTTCAATGGGAATCAATGTAGAATTAACCTCCAACTGTAAATATTAAATAGTGCAAATCATTAGTCATTCGTTAAGCTAATTCCACAATTCGTTCCATTAAACTTGAAAAAAAAAAGTCAATTTACCTTTTTCGATTTCAACACGTTATCAATGACGGAGAAGTTAACCTCTTTGGCATTTCCCAAGTGATCATTCTTGGAATTGTATCCGGATATTTCGTGCAAACTTCATTCCCAAAGTTGGAATCGCTTCGAATGCCCAAATCTAATTGTAAAACAAACATTATTATCTCACCACACAAATTTATATATAAAAAATAATACAAGTCAAGTGTATTGTTTGTTCATACCATTATAATGAGGGAAAAGCCATGCACCAAATATCGACAATGTGATTCTCCTATGACATCCAAAATTTTCAATTTACCTCACATTTCACATTTGAATATATTCATCATGTATTCAAATGAAAACTTTCCCCATGGATACTTCTTGAACCTATCCAGATTATCCACCAAATCCAGCCACCATAAATCGATGTAGGTGTTTTTCTCCGTGGCCCACATGACGTACGCCAAGATTACGTTCAATCCCAACTTATACTTATTTCTCTTTCTTTTCTTGTGACATACAAATGCATTGTAAGCATCTCTCTTCGTAATATTCCCTACACTTTTCTTAAAATATTCTTTCACGATCCAACACTCCAACCCTAAAGTCTTAACTACATTGTTATTAGCACCCACATTAAGCCCGTCATTAAAACAAATTCTTTCAATCCAAATCTTGCTCATTTGTCTACTATCTTAAACCATACTTCTTCTTTTTGGCTGATCTTCACATTTGCAATAATAATTTATGTACAACCTGTGAAGCCAACCTTATATCCCTCAATCTAACAAGAGATTTGAAACAGCTCTCGCGGAGCTTGTTTTTGTAATTTGTATTTAACTTCTCATAAACATCTTGTACTACCTGCTGTCTACATCTTGTTGTAATTGTAGCGTGAATCTTCTCCATAGTACTGCAAATTATAAAACATGTACAAATATTAGAATAACTGATGACAGTAAAGCACATACGAACAAGATGCATAAGCTATATAAACGAAGTTAAGTATACAAATTTCCGATAAGAAAAAATAAATTCTGTACAGATTGCAAACACTCATAAAAAACTAGAAACAAATGTGATATGCAATAAATCTAATTGAGAGTTTGTTTGAGAGATTGCTTTTAGAAAACAAAAGAAGTTAGTTAAAGCCTGAATTGAGATTAATGCGTGTTTTAAATTAGATAGCATCAATGTTCCTCATAGATATGCACATCACGTTTAAATATCAACAAAATGAAGGAAATAATATTAAAAGCATCAAGCTAATCGAGTTTCAATATGATCAATTAGGAAAATTAACAATCAGATCAATCCAAGTTGCACATATTATAGCAGTTCGAAGGAATCATATATAATCACAATCATGTTGACAATAAATAGAGATTATCATCTGCTACTTCAAAAAAAATATCTACAATCAATCCAATTGCCGGAATCGTTAGTGTACTATATTTCTTGTCACATAACTTATGGATTATCTAGTATCTTTCAAACTTGTGGAAAATTAGGAGGTCTGGTGCATTGTCAAATTTACTTGAATTTCATGAAATTTAAGGTATTCTAGGGTGGTCGTCAGAGTAAAGAATTCTCCAATACTTTGTTCTATAATTTTTATTATACTTTAGAATATATGCAAAATTTCATCTCAAGAATTTGATCTTTTCGAGCGCGTGCGCACACACATCAATTGCATTTAGAAGTGTTTGTCTGTTTGTTACTTGAAACAGCCTTATCTACAAGAAACTTTATGTTTTCATAAGTTAACGTTTTCAAAAATTACTCGAGTCAACTTTTGGATCGAAATCCAGAAACATAAAGTTCACACCATCTGTATTCAGGTCTAGACATTTAAAAGTAGAATGATTGATGAAAACTCAATTTTAAACTTCTTCCACTAAACCCTAAATGAAAGGGGAGAAAAAAGTAAACACAATACAGGTTCAAGCTCGTGTGAGACGTACCTGAAGGTAGTCCGACGAGTCTCAAAAATGAGAAAACGGAGATGGAGAGAGAGATTGAGGGACAAGTCTCAAAGGTGAGAAATAGAGGTAGAGAGTTTTGATTGTCTAGAACTCTAATTTGGGAATGAATAGTTCTAGGAATTTGTAGAAGAAGACATTTTTTGGAAATTTGTAGGAGAAGAAAGTTTTCAATTTTCATTTGGGGAAGAATATGATTTTTGGTATGAATGAAAGACCCAATTCTTTCTTCAATATGATTTTACAAGAAAGGTTAAAATAGTCTTTTCATACTTTTAAATAATTAAATTTTATTTTATTCTAGAGAATTTGGTCAAAGGATTTTTGCACAAATGGAGATTGAGGGGTGGCCATCAGAACTAATTCCCCGTCAAAATTTTAGTGTGAAATAGAATAGACGACATATTAGTATTCTACTTGTTCGGCTTTTCTTGAACAAATTNAATATGATTTTACAAGAAAGGTTAAAATAGTCTTTTCATACTTTTAAATAATTAAATTTTATTTTATTCTAGAGAATTTGGTCAAAGGATTTTTGCACAAATGGAGATTGAGGGGTGGCCATCAGAACTAATTCCCCGTCAAAATTTTAGTGTGAAATAGAATAGACGACATATTAGTATTCTACTTGTTCGGCTTTTCTTGAACAAATTAACTATCGTTTTTCAAGATTTCTTATTCTTGTTCGAAATAAATAAGATCACTTTGCATTAGCATAGCAGTCATAACATCAATAAAATGATAAATAAGATTATCATTTAATACAAATTGGTCTAAATTGAACCACATAAAACTAAATTTTATTTTATTATCTTTAAAATTCAATTGAAGAATTGTTTTGAGATAACAAAAAATAACAATAATTTATGATTAGAAGAGCATAATTATTTATATTAAAAGAAGCTCAAGGCTGCTGTTGGGCATCCGTATAGCCAGTATCAACAAGAACTTTCTCCTTTTTAGCTAATTCAATATCTTCATCCACCATCATTTTCACAAATTGCTCAAATCCTACTTTGGGTTTCCATCCCAAAACTTTCTTCGCCTTAGTTGCAATCATTTTCAAATTATCCACGTCTGCTGGCCTAAAATATCTCTTGTCAATTACCACATGATCCTTCCATTTCAATCTCACATACCCAAATGCCACTTCTAAGAATTTCTCCACCGTGTGAGATTCTTCGATTTCCACCACGTAGTCGTTTGGTTTTTCTTGTTGTAGCATCAGCCACATTGACACGACATAGTAGCAAGGGAAACCCCAATCTCTAGAGGCTTGCAAATCCCCAAGGAAGAGCTTGCTCTGTAATTTGATCTTGATCCGCCCCACCGCCCAAGTGATCTTCCGGGTCACGAAATTTTTGCCCCGCCTCAAGGACTCGTGGTTGAATAAAATCCCATTGCACACAAAAATCATGTAAGCCTCGTGGTAATTGACAATGTACCAATGGGTAGCACACTTGGAAATGGCATAGGGGGACCAGGTTGGGACGGAGATGACTCTATCTACGACGGAGGGATGGATCCGAACATCTCAGACGAACCCGTTTGGTAATAACGAATATGGGATCTTCCAGATGCGAATATGTAGGACCAAACTGCCTCTAGAAGATGAAGATAACTAGTACCAACGACGTCGACAATATAATCCAGGATCTCAAAAGAACCTCGACATGGGACTGGGCGACGAGATTGTAAACCTCATCAGGAGGAGGCGTCGGTTAGGTCGGCATAGTGAAGCTTCATCCTTGCCTTGTAGACTAATAAGTGTATTTTATATACTTATTTGGATTTAAAATAAAGATATTTAATATATCCTAAATTATTATATTTTATGTTATATAGGAAAAACTCAATGGTTGAACGAGGAATCGAAAGAAAAAAGCAAAAATTGGTGAAAAGGGTAAAATTCAAAGTTTGAGGATCAAATTGTAACTATTCAATAGTTGATTTAGACACAAGATGATACTTTGAAGATTTCTAGAAGACGATTGGATGTAATAGAATTCAAAAGGGAATGTAATATGATCAAAATATTATCAAAATCAATTTTCAATCGCACAAGTTATATTTCAGATTTTTAGTCAAAGATTAAGGTCCATTTTTGACATAGTAAATGTCAGAATTGGAAATATTATATTTCAATCAATATTGTAGCCTTTTGCGTTAGAGTTTCAAAGAACTTTAAATCACCTCAATCGTATATCACAAGAGAAACTTATGACCAAAATACTGACTACTGTGCAGAGATAAAAAACTCTGTGTTAAAAAAATCTATGCGAAGATAAAAAAATCGAATTCAATCAAGTGAATATTCAAACCTGATTTTTGGGCATAGAAAAGAAAGCACAAGTGGATATTCATCAAGAAACCATTGAAAAGATTCAAGATTTCAAGATTCATCTTCATCGTCACTATTTATCAAAAATTCAGGTTATATCTTTTCATTTAAATATGATTTCTTATAATTTTGATATATTGGGCTAATTTTATACATTGTTAGGATGAGATGAACCCTTATTATAATATTTTTTATTTTTAATTAATTAGTTTGACTTTAATTTGATTTGATTTGTGGATATTTATTATTGTTTTATCGTTCTTTTCAATTGTCTGATCACCAATTGAATTGTTAGTGAAGTTTATTGTTATCGAGAGAGACAATAGGGTTTAAGTACAATATAATAAACTTCGAGAGAGACAATATGATTTAAATACAGTATAATAAATATTTTAAGATTCGATAGAGGATAGAGATATACATATATGTTTTATATGATTTCAATATGTGTTCTAATACTTGTTAATGTATTTATCATGTTTGTATTTTTTATCGAAAGATAGAAGGGTCACATGAGGGGAATATATTTGATCGCTATCGAGAGAGACTTTCAATTAAATGAGGAACATTGTCCAACATAAATGATTTCAAATTATGACTTTAATTGTTACACTAAAAATGGAATAATAAGAGGATTCGACATTTTAGCAATGCATTTCACATATTTGAAAAGTACATTTACTTTCATTAGTTTAATTAATAATTTAGAGATTAGTATTAAAAAAGCACAAAAATTGTTTGCTATTCGATTAAAGTTGCAATTAATTTTAACTCGATCAAACACGTAGTCCTCATGGTTTCAGTACTCTATTCACTACTTTATTACTTGTTCACGATCCCATTCACTTGCGGGTTTTCAAAGGACCATGGACATTGTGGGGATCAATATAGATGTGATTGATCCGCTGGGTGTTAAATTGGACGATCTACAAATCAAGCCATGTACTTTCGTACCCTTTGTTATGCAGAAATTCGGTTAAGTAGGACTAGGACCTGCCTTAGCGTGTTATGCCTATGATCAGGGCAATTTTGTGGGTGGATTTGAGTGGGGATGATGGAGATGGAACTGGGTTTTCGGTGCCATTAGTGACAGTGGACTCAAACATGGAATCGATGGCCGGCCATACTGTGAAGTGGTGTGGTTGAATAGAAATGGAATGAGGAGGAGTTTTTAGGAAAGTGGCTCAAATTTTGCTATTTGTACATAAAAAAATGTAAATAATGAATTACATATCTCTTGTTTAGTATAAGTCAAAGTCAATAATTAATTTTTATAACATATTTTATGAATCCCACAACTTTTCAACTACATATTTCATGAACTTCAATCAAAATCTATTAAAAATTGGATTTTTGTTCTCACCAAACGAAGGCATAATATGATGTGGAGGAAAAAATTGAATGAAAAAGTTGATTATGTTTTAAATTGACAAATGATAGAGTGTCATGTGGCTTTATTTAATCCATTATGTAAATTTTGATGTACATGTAGCAAAATCAACGTGAAAAATGAAAATTTGAAGGAGGTATTTGGCCATTGAATTTGGTTGGACAATGTATTTGGTGAAATGGCCTTTGACCAATAATTAAAAAAGAAAGCAAAAAATAAAAATAAAAAATTAGTTGGCAAAATGACAAAATCCTCCTTCAATGATTAACTTATTAACCCTCAATATTTCTCTTTTCATCCCCTCATTTCTCCTCCAAATTCACTATAAAACCCTAGTCTCTATTTTTTTTTGAAAATAACATCTTCTTCCCCTTTTCATTTCTACTCTAAATTCACTGTAAAACCTAAAATCACGTTCTTTATTATGTTCTTCACTTATTTTGCGTATCTTTTGATTATTTGAACAAGACTTTGATTAGTATATCATCTACTTTGAAAAATCATATTTACATTTGAAGAAAGAAGAAAGACACTTTTAGAAGTCTCATATAGATTGTACTTTTATTATTGAATATAGTATAAAATAATATTTAGTTGGGGTTTTCGTATTTAGCGTACTTTTTGTGTTGTTTGCAACCATTAGATGATAATGGCATTCAAACTGCTATCTGAAATGTAGAACATCATTCCAACTGTTATCTGTTATGTAAAACGGTATCACAATCGTTATCTGCTGTAGTTTGATTTTTTCAATGAAACATCTTCTAATAATGGACCCACTAACATATATAACAAATAAAGATTGACTATGTCACAAAGAACAGTTGAAATGACATAGCTTTTATTATCGAGATGGTGAAAGTAAAAGTCGTCCTACTCATACGTGTCGATTAAGTTAATGATCATATCTCTCAACTTTTGTACGTATTATATGCATATTACAACATAAATAAGTTCAACTTATTATTTCTCAGGGCATGAATGGGTCATGCCTGCTTATACTCATGTTTATACACGTAACAACACAAGTGTCATTTTTATGTCCAGTAATGACACTTGTGTTGTTTCACCTATATTTTGATTTTTCAACAAAACAACCTCTAATAATGGACTCCTTAATGTATGTAAGAACTTGGAAGTACTTAGTTGTGAAGATATTTGCATGGCACTATGATCCGTAGATTTACTTAAATTTTTTAAAAAAAATTTGTCATTACTTTGAAGAGATTGATTTTTTAGTTGTACATGTTCTATTTAAGTTAAATGTTGTATGTGTAAATTAGAGTGTTGATGCCTTTTAACTTAAATGTTTGTGTTTCAGTTTGTTGTCCCATGATAACGGCACATGCGACGTTATTGGAAATATAGCGTCCATGAGAATGACATAGGTGTCGTTACTAAACTTATAAGAGAGACATGAGAACGACTCAACTGTCGTTATGTTTGTTATAAGCTTTTACGAGAAGTAACAAATGTTATTGAGATGAAAACGTTTATGGAAACAACGCAAGTGTTTTTATTTTTGTAAATATAAGTGTCCATGAGAATGAACACGTGTTGTTACTCACATGAAAACGTCTATGAGAATGGAACAAGTGCCATTACTTATATCTAAGGTGTCACGGCCCATCCGTATCCCTGGAACGATACAGGAGAAATATATGGGAATGACTTTTGCTTTCGCCAACTCTATATCATATAATTTATGTCATTTCAACCATTCTTTGTAACATGATTAACATTTCTCGTATATAATTTATTAAAAAATACGAGAAATAAACAGAGTGGCACATGTGCCGTTATTGAGCATAAAATGGCTCTTGTGTCATTTTGTTTATAAACACAATTATAAGTACTCACGCCCCATCCGTGCCCTGAGAAACAATAAGTTAAACTCATTTAAGTTGTAAGATGGACATTACATTTACAAAAGTTGAGAGATATGATCATTACTTATATTCTAATGAAAACAATAAAATCACTTTTATCAATTATGTCATATAATTTATGTCATTTCAAATGTTCTTTGTCATGTGGTCAACATTTTTGTCTTACGTACTCTAAGCGTCCAATGCTTGAGATCGATGCGTTAGAAATAACTCAAATAGAGAAAAAATCAATAGCACTTGTATCGTTCCATTTTTAAACACGATTATAAGTAGTCACACCCCATCTTGGTCACGTGATCAACATTTTTGTCTTACATACGTTAGGAGTCCAATGTTTGGGATCGGTGCGTTGGAAACAAATCAAAATATAGAGGAAATCAACATAACGACACAAGTAACGTTACTAAGAAAAAAAGGGCTCTTGTGTCGTTTTATTTGTAAACATAATTATAAGCAACCATGTCCCATCCGTACTCCAAAAAACAATGACTTTAATTCATTTAAGTTGTAAGATGGACATGACATTTAGAAAAATTGAGAGATATGCTCATTACTTATATTCTAATAAAAGAATGAAATCGCATGTTCTTTCATCAACTCTATATCATATAATCTATGTCATTTCAACTGTTTTTTGTCATATGATCAATCTTTCTGTCTTCCGTACATTAGGGGTCCAAGGTTTGAGGTCATTGCATTGGAAACAAATCAAAATATAGAAGAAATTAATAGAACGACACAAGCGACACAACTGAGAAGAAAACGACCCTTGTGTCGTTCTGTTTTTTAAACACGATTATAAGTAGGCACATCCCATCCGTGCATTGAGAAACAATAAGTTGATCTCATTTATGTTATAAAATGGAAATGACATTTACAAAAGTTGAGAGACGTGCTCTTTATTTATATTCTAATGAAAATAATAGAAACACTTGTGCATTCATCAACTTTAGGAGTGTACATGGTTCCATTTTGTCTTGCTTCCAAGAAAATCTAACCGAACCGAGTCATGAACAAATTTTTTTTTTTTTTTTTTTAATGGAATTAAATAGTTTTTTTTAGATTTGGAACCAAATTGGAACTGAACCATTCGGTTCTAATTTGGTTTGGTTCTAGTTTTATTAACGATTGAGAAAACAATAACATTTTTTGAAGAAGAATTGAAGGTTGAGGCTTTAATTTCATAAATACATGCAACGATAGTAACTGAGCGCGACAGTAGATGGGTGGTAGTTGTTGATCTTCATCTGAGAGTCGATATATAAATTAAAAAATAAAAAATGAGAAACAAATTAGGATATGTGTTTCTAAAATGAATTAAGATTTCTAGTCTCCATATTGAGAAATGAGAAATCGAAAGTACATGACCTTTTTATCTTGATTTTCAATTAAATTTTGAATTTTTTGTTGTGAATTGTGATTCACCAATTTGTAATTATATATAAAATAATAAATTTAAATATTTAGTTTGGTTCTTGGTTCTAGAACTAGAATCGAACTAAAACTAGAATCAAATGGTTATCAGTTCTAAGATCTAGAACTTTTAATTTTTTTTTAGAACTGAACCAAATCATTCGGTTTGATTTGGTCATTTTGTTCACCTCTAATCAATTTTATATCATATAATCTATGTCATTTGAACCGTTCTTTGTCATTTGAACCGTTCTTTGTCATGTGATCAACATTTATGTCTTACGTACGTTAATGTTCCAATGCTTGATGTCGTTGCATTGGAAATAAATCAAAATATAGAAGAAACCAACATAACGACACAGTGGTTTATTGAGATGAAAACGGGTTTTGTGTTCTATTTTTAAATACGAATATAAATAGTCATGCCTCATCCGTGCCCCAAGAAACAATAAGTTAAACTCATTTAAGTTATGCATAACGGATAATTGTTATCTATCCTATTTTAATATAACAAATGTAGTGCCGTTCTACACTGTAGATAACGACTGTAGTGCCGTTATCATCCAATAGTTGCAGAAACACAAAAATACAACAAGTACGAAAACCAAGAAGTTCTAGAATAACATTCTATATTATATTCAATAATAAAAGTACAATATACATGAGATTTGTGAAAATACATTTCTTCTTTCTTTAAATGCGATTGAAATTTCAATGTTAATAACATAGTAACCAAACCATTGTTCAAATGTCCAAAAGATACTAAAATAGGTGAAGAATATAATTAAGAGCATGATTTTATGGTAGAAATCACGAAAGCTAAAGAGAAGAAAACAGATTATTGTGATTTTGGAGCCCTAAAATTGAATCGATAGGGGTATTAATGTCTTTTTCAATGATGCAGATATTTATGACATCTGACATTGTTTATCTATTGTATTATAATTGGAGGTCATTTGACCAAGAAACATTGGAAGGATGTTATTTAACCAAATACATGGTTTGACTAGGTTATTTAATAAATTCTCCCTAATTTTAAAGGTAAGGATACGTGCTACGTACCGAGAAGGAAGTTATAAATAGTTTAAATTATTAATTGATAAAAATACATAATTGATAAATGGATAGGGTTTCTGAATTTCGTAAATAAAAAGTAGTAGTTTATAAATATGAACGAAATATTAAAAAACTATAGAGCAACATAATTGTATGACAAACTGCACGGCGCTCAAAGAAGAGATTCATCTTGATGTAGAGACTCTTTAGAATGGAGTAAGTCATTAAAATTTAATATTTCTCCTTCTCTCACTCTTCTTCTTCTCTTGTTTAAGCATCCACTTGGAAAGAATTTTTGAAAAATGAAGTTTGACCTTTTTTAAATGATTTATAAATCTAGCCAAATAAAGGTTATTTTTTTATGCCTATAAATATACATTAGACATGAAATTTGAAGTGTATATGGAATTTATTGGAAATAAAACTTAAACCTAAATGTTAATTCATTAAACACAAATGTCACATGGATCAGAAAATTTTCTACTTACATGCTACCTAAGTGACAATTCATGAAACGCATCGAAGAAGCTCCACATTGTGAGAAAAAAGTTTCACGTTAGAAAATAAGATATTGTTCAAATATCTTTTTCAAAGCGATTTAAGTGATAGATCTAGCTGATATGACAAGAAAAATAATAAATACTATGAAAATGATCATCTAGATGTAGAAGCTCGACTTAGACAGAGAGAGTCACCAATGCCGTACTTGTATTTTTCGGGGCTTGAGGCGAACTTCAAAATTTGTTAACTTAAAATCAACAATAAAACTAAAAATAAAACTAAAATATTTAAAATATTTATATTACAATCAAATAACAATACGAAAATGTTCTAAACGATCACTTAAATATAGCTCGTCTTGCGATTTTTGAGCTCCAGACACATTTAGGATGATATTTGACTCAAGTCACTCAGCAGATAATACTTACTTAACAAGAATTACATCAATCAACTCTCTTGTAATTTCACGAAATGTTGATAAATTAGATTTAACGAAATGCAAGCAGTAACTTGAGTTTAGAAGATTATTTCATAGCAGTCAACAATACATACTAATAAATAAATAAAACTAAAACTACATAAAGTGAAGCAGAAAACCTCAAATAAAATTGTATTTGTACATTAAATAAATCTTGCTAAATTAATCCAACCAATTGCAACTTTCATTAATGAAAAATTACACAAAAGGAAGAGAAAAAAAAAAACATATCCAAATCATAATTATATCTTCGCTTCTCTGAACTTCAAGATAATTAGGTAAACGTGAAAAAACAGAACAAATTAAGTCACCAAAAGTATATTTCAAGTGAAAAATCAACAACAATTGTTCACCTAAACTATAAAATTGATTATTGAAACCCCTCTTCAGCTTGAAGCTCTGCTAGCAATTTTGCAATATTTTGGACCCCCTAAAATGGGGCCTAAGGCGGAGGCCTCTTGGGCCTCTCCTTAGGTCCAACCCTGCTCCGAGTCACCAAAATTTAAACTCTCATTTTATATTTTCATTCTCTCTCCTAATTAAATAGTTAGAAGATTATGGGATACATGCAAAAGTCACTGGAGATAAAATTTAAACTTGAGCGTCCGACATCAATGCCACGTGGACTAGAAGTCTTTTTATTTATAGAAACTTAATAATAATTAATTCTTAATAATTTTTCAATTTCCGAGAGTTATTTTATTATTGAAATCGACTGCTCAAGGTATATTTGTTTACATTATCCTCATCTTCGGAGTTGTAACGAGACTGCAATCAAGAGAGATATACGAGTGAAATTGTGTCTATTCAAATACAGAATTTAATAAGTGCTAAAATATGCCCATTGTTTATTAGTTACTTGAGGTGTCACAATAACTCTTCGCCACTCCCGTCGCCTATTCCCCCAACAGACACCCTCTTCTTTTCTCTCCCTTCTGTTTATTAATTTTGTTCTTTATTATTTTTTCTCAAATTCATGAGTCAGAATGGGTAAGTTGTACAACAGCATGCACAAAGCATCCATGAATTGTGAACCCTAAGAACATGTTAAAGACACTCTCTATTTTTAAAGAGCATATTCTATCATTTGAAGAATATCTATAAATTTAGAGAGTTAAAATTTTGAAGTACTCCAATAAACTCTTTATATTTAACACTTAATTTTACTACTCCCAAAAAATATTTATTATTTTTCTTGGAGATGCTCTAAGCATCCTTTGCAAGCATTATTACGTGGAATTTAGTCTTTCTTTAGTCCTTTTCTTTATCTTTTATTTTAACTAGTTTTTCTTTGGATTATTTTATTGTTTTCTTTACATTGAAAATTGAAACTTTTTTAATGCATTTAATTATAGAGAGTGAGTTAGGATCTCCAAATTTGGAGAGTCAAACCCACTCTCTAAATTAAAATGTTAATTTAAAGAGTACCTTGGAGCATGATTTTGAATGTTGACTTTTTAAAATAAAGAGTATCTCATATTTAAAGAGTCTTTTGGAGATACTCTAAGTTCATATATATATGTGTACGATACAATGGAAACTTCACATTTCCTTCCAAAAATTAAAGCACCTACTTGTTAATTGAAATGGGCCGCCTCACTATACTTTTGGGCTGAGCCGTTTACTTGCTGCATTGGACCTTTAAATAATTTCGGGTTGCTGCCTCATTTGATGATCATTAATCAGCCTACACGTGGCTGACTATCTGTCCTTCGATTGCAACTATTCACTTTATTTGATTAACTTAACTTTTGATGTACTGGATATTCGAGACTCTTCTAATATCTCTCTTCGTCTCTCTATTCTCCATTCTCTCTTAGTGTTGATTATGGTTCTTCATGTTCTTGGACTGTAATTGATCTTAGTGATTCTGTAAATCCATTTTTTGTGTAATCTGTATAAAGTGTGTATAGATTAGGTGTTGGATTTGTGATTACATCGTCTGTATTGTTGAGGCGAGAGTAATACGAAGAAACCAAAGGTTTCTTCGAACATTAGTAATATTCTTGTTTGATACTTAGTGGATCTAGAGCTATATCCTTTGTGGATGCTCAATGGGTGATTAGGTCCTTGTGATAGAACATTCGGATCGTACGGGGTGAAAAATCGTGTGTTCAAGTGTTGGTTTTATAATTCTGCACTTATTGCTCTTTGTGATCTTCGATCCTATGGTATCTCTTGTTTTGGGACCCTACACTACTATATCTTGAAGTGTAAAAATTTTGTTAATTACATTTTTTTCCTTCCAACAAGATTTATCAAATGAATACAATGCCTCAAAGAAAATATGATAACGCATTCAAGTTTTCCGGCGCTCTTCCCATACATTAAAACGGTCTACAGATACTATGTTTCACCCTGACGATGCACCGGTCAACAGAAGCTTAGGAATACGGCCATATTAGTTGTTGACACTTTTAATTAACTCCTAGGATGGCGTAAACCATGTGGATAGGCTCAGGATAAACTTTCATGTCATGAACTATCACCAATATTTGTCATTCACTTCCTTGCGGACAACAAATGAATGCTAGCTTTCGGGCCTTTTGGTGTATCTTTCTCTTTTTTTTTTTTAAATTTTCTTTTTACAAGTTACTAGATGACATTATGGAAATGAAAAGTTTCGGGAAGTCATTCCATAAAATAATGCATGTTGTTTGTGTATGGTAAATTTTACACTTGTATTCTACTTAAAAAACAAAAGCCTAGAGCAATAAATAAGGTAAATGGTACTAACAGAATCAGGACTTAACATCTCAGGACTCACAAATAGCCAATCTGCTCATCCCAATAAAGCATTGATCAAGAAATCAACAGATTCCTAGAAAAC
>CAIGRB010088439.1:21978-47828 GCA_903798255.1 Fraxinus quadrangulata | reverse complement strand
TATATATATATAACATTATGTACATATTGTGAAAATGTTGAATAAGTTAATAAATTGAAATATGCTGTTCTGTTTATTTATTTGTTTATATTAGATATTGGTTGGACCCCTATTTTCAACAATTACAGCGACACGGATCAGCTTTGTGGTATAGATGGATGCGAAAAAGAATCAAATGAAGAGATGTACATTTGACTAAGTTTAAAATGTTTACATATAAGTAAACTAAAGATTCATACATAATTTCAAAATAAAAAAAAAAATCAAAAAGTTATATAAGATAGGAGTGATATTACCCGAAACTTGAAAAAATATCTTCTTCTTGATCTTGCAAATGATTCTTCAAATGTGGATTGATGAAATGTTTGAAAAAGATGAAATAACAAAGTTAAACTTAAATGGATTTTTCTGAAATTTTATGCCAATTTTCGGCCCTTAACAGTGAGGAAGAAGTGTGAGAGTTCTTATACAAGTTTGATTGTTTGTTGAAGGGTAAAATTGTACAAATTTATTCAAACAAAATATTATATATTGTTTTATAAAAAAAATACAGCTATTGCCTATTGGAAAATAGACAAAACGTATACAACATGGCCTTCTTTACAGAGGTGGGCTCTACAATTTGAAAATTTTATTGATAAAATGATGACTTCATTTCAGCCACCTCTATTGTGCACTGTTTTCTTTCCTTTCTTTCCCGAGACACGGCGTCAATTCCACAGCCCACAAGTCTATTCTCTTCCTCTTCTCTTTTCTCTCTTTTCCTTTCCTTCTCTTTTTTCTTCCTTCTTCCTTTCCCAAGCTGCCAAAGTTCCGCCGGCTGCCTTCTCTTTTTCCTTCTTTTTTCTCTCTTTTTTCTGCCTTCTCAGTTCCGCTGGCTGCCACCTAAGCCTCCGACACATTGCAAGCGACTTCGACACGCGTCAGCTACGTGTCGGAGGCGCACCAATATGTTGTCGCCGACAGCGTGTCGGTGCTTCTGAGGCGGCGGCGGCTGGTGTTGGTGCTTGTATTAGATAAATAAAACATGAACTCTCTAGAGGGAGAAATCCCCTTTCCAGTGGTTATGGCATGGTGGTGACAGGACTATGGATAGCGGTTGGGTAGGGGTCATTGAAGACCTTTTTTATTTTGATCTTTAATTTTGATCTCTTTGTTCCATATTTTTTATTTTGTCTCTTTTGATATTTTTCTTTTTGCTTATTTAAGGTTATGGGTGAAATAGTCTTTTTATAATTGCTTTAACTGATTTTTTGGACGGAATCTACCAATAAGGACGGATTTGCAAATATTTTAGAGGTTTGAGGATGGATTTTGCCAAGATTTGTTACTAATCCGAAGGGTTGGGGACGAAACGTGCTAGAAATCCTCCTCTTTCTTTTTCATTTTCTGGATAAAGAGAGAGAAATGCTTCTTAAACCAATAACATTATGAATCCTGCGGGGTTAATAAGAATGCATTATTAAGCAAAGTCATCGTCCTTTTGAAAATGCTATGAGATGACATTATTCCTATACATGGGAAACATAAGAATCACATTACATTTGCATATTCACTCGAAATCAATCTATTGCTCAAAAATATATGGTGGAGTTTCTTGAGAAACTTGATAAGCCATTTAACTTATTAAAGCAACGCTTATACGAGCACTTGCGATTCACTCTACAGATTGCAATCTACGTGGAAGACAAAGAGAGACTTCCAATTCATGTGGCATTCATGTCTGATGAATAGATGGTCAAGTTCGAATGTTATCTTCTATGAACTCAAATTTATTTAATAGGATAGAGTTTAAATTTTGTCGACTCATCCCATCTAACATAACCTCTACTTCTAGACACCTCTAGACATTGTCTATTTTTTCTTGCCACATCAGTGTGACAGAATCCCAATCAGCTTTCATGGGAGAGGAATTCTTTTAAACATTGTCTATTTTTGTTAATGTGGCACATTTTTAAAAGCAATCCGCAATTGCATTGGAGATGTTCTAAATGTGGTACATCTTTGCTGGTGGTTGTGGTTCTTGTTGTCTAATTTTGTTCAGAGACCTAGCCACACCTGAGTGGGCTCCCAAACCAATAAAATAATGCTTACGTTCAACAAAAAGTAGTAGTTGTTCAAGTGTCTTCATCATTTGCCATTTTTATATCCTTCAAAAATAAATGATTCGGGAAGGAAATCAAATTGTGCTTTATTTCTTATATGCTATAATTCTACAACCTCTCTAGTCTATTTCTCCACTTAAAGTTGGAAGCAAACATGCGATTAAAAAATGAAATTGTTCTAATAACCAAAATTTGTTGCCAATCTAGGAAAGCCTTTAGGTCCTCTTAGGTTGATTAAGTGGTCAAATATTTTATCTATAAGATGGCATTGGTGAAAATGGTAATAGCAAAACTTAGACAACAGCTACAAGGCGAATACTTGTTAGCTTTTACAAGAGTCAAAATCAAGCACAGGCATTGTTCATATACTCGAACGTAAGTCCTGTCGTAACTTTTAGAGGCATTTGGATCCAAAACACAATAGAGAAAGACGTAGAGAATAAAGAATAGATAGGATCTGGTAAAAGAATTTAGAGGGGGAGAGAATTAGAAATAAATTGTGACATAATTTAAACTGAATCAATCTTCTGGTGTCTATTTTAGGGATTAGGAATTGAAAGCAGCCTTTTCGTATACGCAAGTCTAAGCCCTTGTTTGATCCCCATTATTTCCAAAATACATTTTTTCTCTCTTATTTTCGACCTCACATTCTTTAATAAAATAATATTTCACGTAAATCTAAAACTTTTTCTTATTTTTCATCCACACATTCTCCATCAAAATACTATTTCAAAATACATTTTCATCAAAAAAATGTGGCTAAAACAAGCCCTAAGTTTATAGTTTGAATCTTGGGAAGCATTGAAGTTGGTAATTGACATTCACCAAGCCTTCAATTGTCAAAGAATTTGTAAGATATATTAATGTATCGTGTTGTGCATAGGGATAAGGCTCACTATGACCTCCTTGACTTGGTGTATTTTTTTTTTAAATAAATAAATATAATTTTCTCTTAATGTCGAAATTTGCTTAGAAAAAGTTTATACTAGCCCACTTCTTGTTGAATCCTGGCTGTAATTGGCTTTGTCATCCCACTCTCTCTATATGTTGGGAGTCCAAATAATTTATTTTGCTATGAGTTCTCCTAATGTTGGTCAACATATACTCACATATTAAATTGGAGATTAAAAAAAAATGTTAATAACAAAATTTTAACAACAAAATCGAATCATACGCGCAAACTACCAAGTGTAATCTAACTCATTTTGTATAGCTAGTTTAGGACTCCATTCTCTTTGCACGGAGTCCACCTTTTCTGGCAATGCATTTCCTACCATGTTGGATAAAAGATGAACTAAAGAAGAAAATAACACGTAAATAATGGTGACATCAAAGGCGGTATACAATCATTGTAGTTTATATATATGATGCTGTGGTTGTTTGACGTCAATTTTGGTGTATTGGTGTTCATATATTCTTTTATCATGTAAGATTAATTATTAGCATGTCATTTTGATGTTATGATTCACAGTCTGCACAAACACAGCAGCAGGCAGAGAGAGACGCTGCAGTTGTGCGTCTGGAACAAAGTCGTATTGCTCTTGCAATGAGATTGGCTGAACATGACGGTAAGAAGTACAAGGTTATGGAAGAAGCGCGAGCTTTGGTGAGCGATGTACGGGAGGCTAGTCTATTTGTTTCACAGGAAAATCCCTATGGTCCATCAACCTATCCTCACAATCGAAACTTTGTATCACCTGAAGATAAGAGATCGAATATTCTTGTCAATTTCCTTATTTCCTCTTTTAAATTTGTTTCTAGTACCCTCAAATTGGATCGCGTGAGTGGGACTCTGGGGAATGCTGCTTTGTTTACTATAAGCATGCTTGCATTCTTGCATCTGAATCAAGTAAGTGGTAAAGAAAAATATGCGTTGAACCTCAACCTTCCCCCAAATCAAGATTTCAACTACACCAGAGGCACGGGCAAAGTTTATCGGAAGGTGGGCTCGTCCTCCAGTGGTAATTCTGAACAGTTGGATGTAATGTCCGCTCGCGGTTAATTTGGTTGCTGAAGCAACTTTCAATTTTGTAAATGATGAAAGAGCTGCTGTGAATGATTGGGAGAGCTATACTTTTGCAAATATAGTACCAAAATTTTATTGATTGTAATTTGTGTGATATTTATTTGAGAGAAGCGAACCTTAACTTTTGATATATTATGTATAAAATCGATTGTTATTGTATGTATTCAAGCTTTCTATTTTTGATAAGGTGTAGATAGAGGGCACTCTTACTTCTAAATCCATATGGAAAATGCTTGTTGTACATCATCATTTACATAATTTTTTTACATATTGATTAGGTATCGAAAAGAAAATGGGATATTTTTTTATTTGGTTGTCAAGGTTTTGATCACAATCAAATTTTTCCACATCATTTATTGGTAAATTAATCTATAAATTGTGATGTACATGTAGCACAACCGAATCCATATGGATGCATGGTTGAAATTATTGTTTTTATGTGGTTTACGTGCAGTTTTGTTCATTTTACTATTGAATTCACACGATACACTTTGGCATAGAGGCATAAGATTTTCACACTATACACTTTGGCATAGAGGTATGAGAAAAAACGTCAAATTGACAAATCAAATCGGTATTTTCATGGACATATATATATGATTTTGAAATTTTTACCGGACCAAACTGTTTCAAGATACTTGATTTTGATTTTAGTTTTTTTGACTACGGGATAAAAACAAATTAAACCGTCTAAGATTATTTTAAAAAATAAAAATAAAAATTCAAAACAAGAAATGTCTTCGCTTTGGTCCTTTTTAAGATTTTATGATTTTCTTAGCTAATTTATAAATGTGTAGGACAGTTTGCAAGAACATTTATCTATATTCATTATGAACTAAACGTTGTTTAATTAGATAAATGTATAACAGTAAGTTCGGACCGTTTTAGGAGGGGAAAATTCCATTATTTCTAAACAAGTTAATTTCACTATTGGTCAATATAATTTTAAGTGAAAATACAATTTGATACTTGTAGTATTACTTTTGACTTATTTTGTTAACTAAAGTTTAATAAGGTTACATATTATTAGTTTAATTAACGTGATATGTGGCGTATCAACCATTAAACTTAAGACATTTCTTCCAATTGACCTCCAGTACCACCTTTATCATAATATTTCTATAGTTTATCAATGATGAAAAAACGGATTAAAGTTAACGAGTCAAATTTAGGAACCACACCTAATTTTAAAGATAATATAACTTCATAACATGGACATAATCATTGCTGGTCCATATCAAGGTTTAATGGGGCCACGTCGAATGGGGTGTTGATACAACTACTAGGGCGATCAATTATGTGACTATGTCCAAGCAATCACTTATTTGTATGATTAACGTTGTATCCAACGTGATATCTATTAAACTTTCATGTTGACTAGCAATCATCAAAGCAATCGATTCCTTTCGATGAGCATCATGTTTTATGTTGCATCAATTTATTTTATTATTTATTAGTGATAGAAATAGAGTTAAGATAAATAGAGCGATTTGTAATTTTCTTATTGAACATAATTCTTTTCTACTAAAAATCGTGTTATATTTTAAGAACAAATAATCTCATTATAAGAATATAGCAATTATTAGTCGATCAAGGTTTAACAAGCCAAAGTTGGATGCCATTGAAAACAAGTAAATAGGTCTCAAAATTATTTTGACAAGTAATTTGAAATTTACTTGAACCTTAGTAACCATTTATGAAAATTAAAAGGTTTAAGATGAAGATGATACAATTAAAAGGTTTGGAATCTGAAGGCCTATTTTTGAAAGATGTGGGATCGCTACTGTATAATAAATTAACGTGAATTTTAACCTTACCAATTCCTCTCCACAGCGAGAGAGAATGAAAATCCCCAACACTTTCCGTTCATTCACCATCCGACCATTATACAAACAAATCCCAGCATATTTTCAACACATTCCAATGTTTATCCACCTTTCAAGTCGAGCATTTTCTACTGATTTCTCAGAGGACCCAGAACTGAAAGAGTTTATGGAATACATGGATGGACTGAAGAACTACGAGAAATCTGGCGTGCCCAAAGGCGCCGGCACTGATTCCGATGATGGGTTTGATCTTGGTAGGATGAAACGCCTCTTACAATTGTTGGGTAATCCCCAATCCCAGTACAAGGTCAGTTTTTTGTTATATTTTTATTTTTAAATTCAATTATTTAATAGTTCAGAATGTAGTTTGTTTCTTTTTTGTCTTTGAAATCAAAGATACAGTAGGCGTAGGGCATTGTTTGATTTTATCTGGAAATATAGGAAACATTAAATGAAAGTAATTGAAAAATGACTCCTTATTTTAATTCTCCCAGTTGGGGGTGCCTGTTCAAAGTAAAGCCAATTTGATCTTACTTTTTACCTTGTTTTTAGCTATTAATTTTCATAATTACTTTGTTGCTCAAGGGTTATTTCTATATGTTTTTAGCGTTGGAATTTAAAACTTCAACTGCCAAAATTGTTTCTTGAAAATTATAGGCAGCGTGAGACTGATTATTTATTTTCTAATTTCTGTCTTTTGTTTTTATTTTCCCGGAGGGATGGTGGTTGCTGATTAGTAAGAGTACATTTAGTTTCTCGACTTTATACTTTTGCCTACTGTTATAACCTGAAAACGTCTTCAACTTTTTCTTGTATTATTGTGATAATTTTTTCTGACCAATCTGCTCCTCCCATATGCCCCTGCGAAATAGACAGGCATTAGAGTAGGGGATATCATATGAAATAAACCTATAACAAGAGTTGTTATAATGAATTTTGCTTACCTCTTCTTCATATATTGTCCGCCATGTATAGGCAAAGTGTTAATAGTTAAGTAATCGATTTATACCACTTTGTCATATTGATTAGTGGATTGATAATGGACACAAAGTGGGTAGTAGTTGGTCCAAAAAGTGGACTGTTTTTTTGTGGGAAGTGGGCTTGTAAATTCTAAAAGAGTAGACTTCGACATAATCTTGTATTAATAATTTTAAACCTCTCAACACCTACTAAAATTGGTAGTGTTTTTTTTTAGTAGTTCACATTTTGTCTTTCTTTTTAAGGGGAATTATGGAATTGGCAGAGATTTTAATAGGATTCAAATTTGATTATAGGCTATTCACATTGCCGGGACAAAAGGAAAAGGATCGACTACTGCATTTCTGTCTAGCATTTTACGAGCAGAAGGATATTCTGTTGGTTGCTATACTAGGTATGGGATGTTCTGTCCAATGATAATGCATCACATTAGAATCAGCATTGTGGAACTGTCATAATTTAAGCATTCTATATATATGTATATGTATGACCAAAGGCTTGATTTCTTTGAGCAGTCCACATATGCAAACTATCAGGGAACGCATAACATTGGGAAGATCAGGCGAGCCAGTGTCAGCAAAGGCATTGAATTGTCATTTTCAAATGGTAAGGGTTGATCTTGAAAGAGCAGTAAAACTTGAAAAGGGCCGTCTTAGTCATTTCGAGGTATGGTTTGTGATAGATTCATTATTTTTTGATTACTAATTACTGATTATATTCTAGTCAAGAAGAAAGCATATATAGGCATGGTCACCCATTTTTTTGAATTAAGTAATGGATTCTTGCTGTAATTATTATTTCAATATCTTTCGACCTTTTGACATGTGTTGAACTTTCAGGTTTTCACTGCTCTAGCCTTCAGTGTGTTTGCTCAAGAGAAAGTTGATGTTGCAGTGGTCGAGGTGTGGACCATTTTCCCACATCAACTCACGTTCACTGAATCTCATCTTCTGATTACCTATGTTGATGCCATTATTTAGTTTTCTTTTGACATCAATGTATCTAAATGAATTCAGTTGTCCTCTTTATCCTCTCGAATTAAAAGTCATGTCCAGTTTTTGCTCATTTTGATAAAAAGGTGGGTAAATTTGCTTGTGCTTTAATTGACATTATGCTATTTTAGGGCCCTTGGAGAGAGCTTGAATTTTGTAATATAGTGGTTCCTCTCTTCTTTTCTCAAATTTCAAAAAGGAAAGTAAGAAAAGACTATTCGAAATTACCATGCTCAAACTAACATACTCTTTTCTTCTGCAAATGTACAGGCCGGATTGGGTGGAGCACGAGATGCAACCAATGTAATTTCTAGTTCTGAACTTGCTGTATCAATTATTACAACTATTGGCGAGGAGCATCTAGCTGCACTCGGGGGCTCTTTGGAAAGTATTGCAGTGGCAAAATCAGGAATAATCAAAGATGGACGCCCAGTTTGGTGGTTCTCCATACTCCTTCCTTTTGCATTCTTGTGTGTTCTTCACATTAACAGACATTCTAAATTCCATTCAGAATGCACTAGGTTCACTTTTTTTCCGATATAGCTCATTGCTAGTAGTGGGAGCTTTATGAGCACGAAATATTGTTAGGAGATGCAACCATGTGCTTGTTGACATGGTATGATTATGGCATATATGGTAAAATTCTTTTTATATCATTTATATTCTTTCCTTGTATATGGGCGATATGATAATGAGTATATTGAACATCTTCAACAACCTCATCTAGAAGATTAAATTGTTACGTAAGCGACATTAATTTATTTAAATTTAGTATTGAACTTGCTCCCATTGCGTGCAAATATCTTTTGTCAATTGCCTAGCACGTATACAAGTTTTTTAAAAGGGTGGTAGCGAGACTTGAACATATGACCTTTTGTACGCTCTAATACAGTTTTAATCGTCTCATCTAAAAACTTAAGATGTTAAAGAGGGTCACGTTTAATTTTTTAAATTTAGTATTTCCATGGGACAAAAATTTGCTTATTTGGATGTTGTGATTGTTCCAACTTCTATATGTTTTCTGTTGTATTTAATTCTTTAAATACTTCCGATATCTTCTTTGAATCACTTGACACTGGGTTATTCTCTTAATTGCCTGTGCATGCTTATTGGAATTGCATGTATTATGAATTTGAACTGCTATGTGTAGGTATCCGAGTGTGATATTGATTGGGCTGATTTGATTATTAGTACCATATTTAGTTCTTTTCTTAGTTAGTTACACTAATTAGGAATCTTTTCTCATCTCCTAATTTAGGAGATTGTTTTCCTTTTTCCTCACGGTTGTACTATTAATAGGGCTATATATTCTTTTATTCAATATAAGAAAATAATTTCTTTCTACATGATATTAGACAGAGCTATTCTTAGCTTATTGACGGAAGATCCCGTCAAGCGTAAAGTCTCCACGACCTCTGAATCATCCCATAGTGAAGTAGAAATGAACTCTACAATAGGTTCTATTGGAGTGGAAAACACCTCTCTTCAGCTTACGGTATAAAAGTTGAATGGGAGAAACTTCAAGGAGTGGGCTCAATCGTTTAAGTTGGTAATCGAAGGCAAGGGAAGCTTGGTTACCTTACTGGAGCAAAAAGGCCTACAGATTCCATCCAATTGCAAAGGTGGAAATCAGAGAATTCGATGATCACGGCTTGACTGGTGAATTCGATGCAGCCATCCATGGGAAAAACATACCTTTTTCTCCTAACCGCGAAGGATGTTTGGGATGCCGTTAAGGAGGTGTATTCAGACCTTGAAAACTCGTCTCAAATATTTGAAATTAAAACTAGATTATGGCAAACCAAACAAGGAGAGAGGTTACGGAGCATTGCTTGGAAATGACGTCTCTATGGCAAGAACTCGATCTTAGTTGCGAAGAAGAGTGGGAATGACCTGGAGACATCGTGAAATATGAGAAAAAATTTGAAAATTAACGAATTTACTAGTTCTTTACATGCCTTAATCGGGACTTGGACGACGTTAGAGGCAGAATATTGGGTCGGCAGCCGCTACTTCCAACTAGGGAAGTGTTCGCCGAGGTGAGGAGAGGAAAATCGTCAAAAAGTGATGATTTCGGAGGGGGTGACCGGGTAAATTGATATTGCACTTCTGTCAAAGGGAGTTGGACGTCTGTCGTCGAAATAAGGCCTTATTTATCTCCAGGAAGTGGGCTTTCACATTTTATCCCAAATACAAATTGTATTGGGTTGTTAAAAGGAGGAACTGGACTCAGGTCTTCAAAGTTTGGGCCCGTAGCGTTTTAAAAATATGGGCAAACTGGAATTGAACCTGAAATTGCAGCTTTATCCTCAAAGTTTGAAAGTGGTTCGAGCAAAAGACAACAAAAAATACATCTCTGGTGTGAACACTGTCGGAAGCCAGAACACAAAGAGGATACATGTTAGGATGTACATGGAAAGTCAGTCGATTGGAAACCAAGACCGAATATTAAAAATCACGGCTATCAAGCCTTGGTCGATCAAAATGAAAAATCCAAGGAAGTAAAAAATGGAACATTCAACTCTGAGCAATTAGAGCAACTTTGTCAAATTTTTTTCCCGTCATCAAACATTGAGTCAATCGCCCTCACACTGTCCTTTGAGCTCATTAGCACATAATCTCCTCAAGATATAAAATTCCGTGGATCATTGACTCGGTGCTTCCGATCACATGACTGATGCTTACCATCCGTTCAATTCATACTCACCCTGTGTTGGACTGCTGGTAATATCAAAGTTAAGATTGCCGATGAATCACTCTCATTTGTTGCGGGAAAATGGAGTATTAGTATTTCTGAGTCTATAACTTTAAAATCTGTCGTTCATGTCCCAAATTTATCATGCAATTTGTTATCTGTAGTCAAATAACAAAAGACTCAAATTGCTTTGCTAATTTTACTCAATCTCACTGTATATTTCAGGATCTATCATCGGGGAAGATGATTGACAATGCTAAAGAGTGTGAGAGACTGCTACTTCGAAAAAGCCGATGTGGGTAAACAACGTCAAACTAAAATTTGTGATTCTAGGCTTGTCTTTAGGGATAAAGATATTATATTATTTCATTATAGTATTGGCCACCCGAACTTGCAATATTTATGACATGTATTTCCTTCTATTTTCTTGATTACAACATCTATTGACTTTCAATGTGAAATATGTGAGCTTGCGATACACCACTGCACTACTTTCCCAAAATCCACATACAAACCATCAAAACAATTCACAATAATTCTTACTTATCTATGGAGTCCTTCACGAATTACTAATCGTACTCACACAAAATGGTTCGTCACATTCATATATGATTACACTCGAGTGTGTTGGACTTACTACTAAAAGAAAAAAATGATGTGTGTTCCATATTCATTAACTTTCACCAAATGATTCAAACACAATTTCAAACATAAATTCAAATCCTACGCACTGATAATGGTACCGAATACTTCAATATCACTCTACGAGATCATCTGCAAAAACATGGAATTGTCCACCAAATCTCAAGCGTTGACACTCTCCAACAAAATGGGATTGCCGAGCGAAAAAACAGACATATACTTGAGGTTGCCCGAACCTTAATGTTCACCTTAAATATGCCAAAAATATTTTGGGGAGATGCTATCTTGACATCAACCTATCTTATCAACCGCATGTCGAGTCACACTCTTTCCTTCGATTCACCTATCTAAAAACTTCAAGATTAATTTCCCAATTCTCGTTTGAACACAAATATATCCCTCAAGGTGTTCGGTTGTATTGCCTTTGCTCACATTCATTCCAATAATCGAGGTAAACTTGATCCTCGTGCTCTTAAATGTATCTTCATCGGATACTCATCTACTCAAAAATGCAACAAATGCTATGATCCATCAACAAAGAAAACATTTGTTAGTCTTGACGTTACATTCTTTGAAATGACACCTTCAAAAAACCTCTCTTCAGGGGTAGAATTCTAGTGAAGATAGGTTTTTAAACATTGATATTTCCCATGACAACATTGATATCTCATCTCCAAAGCCTAATATGCCATGCATAGAAGATAATTCGAACTCGGGGGGAGACATAGGAGAACAAAATGACAGGGAGATGTTAGTGTACTCAAGAAAGCTAAAATCAAAGTACAAGGAGAATCTCCCACCTGCAGCACCAAGAGAATCGGAACCAATGATACCTTCAGATTCCCATGAGTCAGAATCTCTAGATATCAACCTACCTGTTGCACTCAGAAAACGAACTTGATCATGCACTCTTCACCGTATATCAAAATTCATATCTTTTAGCACTCTATCTACATGATTTCGTACTTTTATATCTAATCTTGACAGTACTAAAATTTCAAGGAATATGCAAGAGACTGAAAATTCCCAGATGGAGAGAAGCAGTGATGGAGGAAGTGCATGTATTGGAAAAAAAATGAGACCTAGGAAGAGATGTTAGTGTACTCAAGAAAGCCAAAATCAAAGTACAAGGAGAATCTCTCACCTGCAGCACCAATAGAATCGGAGCCCACCAAGAGAATTGGAATCAATGATAGCTTCAGATTCCCATAAGTCAGAATCTCTAGATATCAACCTATCTATTGCACTCAGAAAACAAACTTGATCATGCACTCTTGACCTTATATCAAAATTCATATCTTATAAGACTCTATCTATATGATTTCGTACTTTTATATCTAATCTTGACAGTACTAAAATTTAAAGGAGTATACAAGAGACTTTGAAAATTCCCGAATGGAGAGAAGCAGTGATGAAGGAAGTGCAGGCATTGGAAAAAAATGAGACTTGAGAAGTGATGGATCTACCGAGAGGAAAGAAACCTATAGGATGCAAGTGGGTTTTCAATGTGAAATATAAAGTTGATAGAACACTAGAATGATATAAAGCTCGTTTTGTTGCAAAATGATACACGTAAACCTATGGTATTGACTACAGAGAGACATTTGCACCAGTAGCCAAGTTAAACACAATCAGGGTTCTTCTGTCCTTAGCAGGTAACTTGGATTGGCCTCTGCAACAACTAGACATTAAAAATGCATTTTTTAATGGGGGAACGGGAAGAAGAAGTTTTCATGACCCTACCATCAGAATTTTGTAAAAGAGATGAGGAGAATCGGGTTTGTAAACTCAAGAAATCATTGTATGACCTCAAACAGTTACCTAGGGCATGGTTTGATAGATTTGCAAGAGTGTTGAAAGATCAAGATTATCAACAGGGACAATCAGATCACGCCATGTTCTTCCAATAGTTAGAAAATGGAACGAAGACCATTTTGATCATATATGTAGACGATATAATCATAACGGAAGACAATATAAACGAGATGGAGAGACTTAAGAGAAGTCTGGCAATTGAATTTGAAGTAAATATCTGGGACACATGTAGTATTCCTTAGGAATGGAAGTAGCGAGAACAAAAAAGGGGTATAAGTGTTTCACAACGAAAGTATATTCTTGATCTTCTAACAGAATCAGGCATGCTTGGATGTAAACCAAACGTGTCACCTATTGATGTAGGAAAGAAAACAGAAGATATTGGAGATCCAGTTCAGACGGACATATATCAAAGACTTGTTGGAAAACTGATCTACCTATCTCCTGATATTGCTTTCGTGGTAAGTATGGTAAGCAAGCATATGCATTCTCGAAAACAAAGTTGTATGGAATCAGTATACAGAATCCTCGGATATCTTAAAGGCTCACTTGGAAAATGATTATTCTTTAAGAAGAATGAAAACAGGAAAGTAGAAATTTCCATAGACGTAGATTGGGCAGGTTCAATGGATGATAGAAGATCAACTATTGGTTATTGTACTTTTGTATGGGGAATTTTAGTAATTTGGAGGAGAAAAGAGCAAAATGTAGTGGTTAGAAGCATTGCTAAAGCTGAGTTTAGAGTGGTGGCACAAAAGATATGCGAAGGATCGTGGTTAAAGAAACTCTTGAAAGAATTACAAGTCACAATAAACCTTCCAATCAAGCTTTATTGTGATAACAAAATTGCCATAAACATTTCTCTTAATCCATTCAACATGATCGGACCAAATATATAGAAGTGGACACACACTTCATCAAAGAAAAAGTTGAACTCGGAGTTTTGCATGACCTATGTTCCTACTAAAGAGCAAATTGCATATATATTCACCAAATGACTACCCCGGCAAAGTTTCGACGATTTCATTTGCAAGTTGGAGATGGTCAACATTTACTATCCAACTTGAGGGGGAGCGTAGGAATCCAAGTGTGATCTTGATTGGGCTCATTTGATTATTTGTACCATATTTAGTTCTTTCCTTAGTTACACTAAGTAGGAATCTTTTCTCATCTCCTAATTTAGGAGATTGTTTTCCTTTTTCCTCACTCACAGTTGTACTATAAATAGGATTGTATATTCTTTTATTCAATATAAGAAAATAATTTCTTTCTACACTATGTTTTGTGTTTAATTTTTTATATGTTTTCTAATCTGCCTTTACCTTCTTGACTTTCTTTTGGTTGCTTTAAACTGGACAGTGTTTTCTAATTCTTAGTAATTTGTTGCCGGGTGACTCTTTACGACTCTGGTTAACTGTTTAAACTTTTCAGGTCGTCTTAGGTGGGCCTTTCCTTCCACATATTGAGCGCATTCTTCATGATAAGGCTTCCTCTATGTCTTCACCTGTAGTTTCAGCATCTGATCCTGGAAATAGAAGTATCCTCAAAGGCTTTACCAAAACATGTCAGAAACCTTACCAATTATGTGACATACTGCTCAGGATTGAGAGGGATCTTTCTCTGGTACTAATTCACGTTATGTCATTGGATTTCTTAAATCTTTTAAAGCTTCTCATGCATGCCAATTTGTTTTGTATCTTGAGAATGTTTGGCTAAGCTTAAAAAAAAGTAGAGTCTACTTTTGAGTAACTTTTTGTTTCCAAAGTTACTTATTTTTTAAGTAACTCTTACTTTACTATCAAAATTTGTAACTTATTTTCAACTTTTACCATTAAAAAAATTATTTATGTTAGAACATTTTTTTAAATGTCAGAACTTACTTATTTTACTTATAAATGAACTTTTTAAGCTTAGCTAAACAAACTCCTTGTAATTAAATTTACTATTTTTGATAGTTTTTTAACATACGTTGCAGTTCATCGAGCTGTTTGATGTGAAATTGCGCATACTTGGACCTCACCAACTTCAAAATGCCACAACAGCTACTTGTGCGGCTCTTTGCCTTCGTCATAAAGGTGAGGAAAGTGAAGACTAATGCACATAAGTTCTCCTCAGCATGGTATTTGTCTTAAAGTTTTTCTTTCATTTCGAATGTTGTCTCTTCCATCGGAGAAGGAGATCACATAGCTTTTTGGACTTTGATGGCCCATCAAAGGCCTCTCAATTCACTGAAATTGGAATATCTTCTGATAAAAGTGGGAGGAGGAGAATCAAGGCATGTAGTATAGATGTATCAGACGTTGATTTAGTCTCAGAGAAGGCCCCTGACCAGTGTCATTGGAAACAAGTAAGATGTTTCAGGATAGTTGGCCTTCCCTTCTGAGTTCATGAGTGGTTTGACCATGCCAGATCATGCATGAATAAAAAATCGAAAACATTCAAGCAGTCATTGGAGTTTAAATCAGATTTTAGATTTCTACCTCTTCACCTTTTAGCTTGTTCAAGCGTTGTGTACCTTAATGGGTATTGACCTCTTGCATCTTTAGCTGTTAGCATTGGTCCCACCAATTTTCTTCTCATTTTGGATCTGGGTTCATCTCTCAACTGTCAGTGGGATAGCAACTGGTTTTCCATTGGGTCAATTGAAAAAGAATTTGCAAAATTTTACAATTGACTTGGCTAATTCTCAAAGTCCAAGGTAGGTAGTTGTTTGAGCATCTAGTTCTTAATAGAAGATGATCGAAAAAACTGGTTGTAATCGAACTCGATGAAATAAATGTTTAAAATGATTCCACTGGAAACATTTCTAGCAACTCTACTGTTTAATGGACAATTTACATGCTTCCCTTGACTGCATAAGAAGTCCTGGTGGATTTTTGAAAATTCATCTTATATCTATCTATAGTTTCCTCATTGATTGGATTTCGTACCTTCCATGACTTCTGGTTTTTTCACTCTATTTCAGGATGGAGATTATCCGATACCTCAGTTCGTGCTGGTCTAGAATCCACATTTTTGCTTGGGAGAAGTCAATTTCTAACATCTAAGGAAGCTGAGATGCTAGGACTATGCGGGCCGACTATACTTCTTGATGGAGGTTGGATTGTAATCTTATTAATGTCCCCATCATCAGTTTTCCTTAGGTATATGGCAATAAGTGGAAGTGTTAAGAGACCCGATGTTCCGTATATTTTTTTGCATGCCCATATTATTGAGAGAGTGTCTTGCTAAGCTTTAAAAGTTCACTTTTAATAATAAAATAATTTTCTCTAATGGTAAAATTTAGAAAGAAATAAGTTATTTATGTTGAAAATAAGGTAACTTTAAAATAAGTTACATTTTTTTTACTAAAAAGTAAGAAAATGACAAGTTATCTTTTATTTTCTATCATTTCAAATAGTTGGCTACCTCATCATCATGCACCACAGAGACACATGCAACCATTCTATCATTCTAACGCCAGAAAAGGAAAATAAATTCAATCATGTATTTTTTATCTTAATTTTGGTTCCTCTGCCATGAACTCTTGGGCTTGTCGTTATTATGATGTTTGTGTTCTCACTTTTCAGCACATACCAAGGAATCTGCCCGAGCTTTGACTAATACACTCAAGATGACATATCCTGGGGCAAGGTTGGTTCTTGTAGTTGCCATGGCGAGTGACAAAGATCATTTATGTTTTGCAAGAGAACTACTTTCAGGTTTATCATCTTTTCGACTTTCTGCTTTGTAGCACTGCAAGTATTTGTAAATTTAGAAGTATGAATATGCATTTAACTAATTTATAACTTTATCTAATTCTGTATATACTTACTGGACTAACTATATGGATGCCAAAGGGCAAAAAGCTAGGGGCTAAATACCGATATGGTTCATTTACTATGTAGTAATTAATAGAAATTAGAAACAGTAAAAGATAAACAAAAACCTAATCTGGGGAAGTATCATGCAAAATATCCAGAAGAAGCTGCTGCGTATCAAGTATCCTTGACATTTCAATATTTGAGAATGAAATTATGCTTTGAATGTATCGTTTTCTGGGTTTTGTTATATTTTACCTGTTCATATTTAATATTGTTACATGTACCAATTGTCGATTATGTTGAAAGGGAGTCTCTAGTTACGATTTGAAAACTTCCTCAGGGCTTATTGTATTTTCTCTTAGTCATGATGTTTTCTTGTACCTGGTTTTCTCACTTACAATTGCTACTCCAATTACAATGTGTTTTCTTTAGCAGTTGGATGTTTGGAGGCTGTATTTTTTACGGAAATTGGTATAGCTGGAGGCAAATCTCGATCAACTTCAGCATCCTCATTAAAAGATTCTTGGATTCAAGCTTCTAGAGAGACGAATAATGATATCCTGGATTGTGGAATTGTAGATTCTGAATTCTTCAAGGATAAAGTGACTCAATCCGCAGCGAAAATGGAAAGTGAAACCATTTTATTTGCTGAAGGATCACTAGTTCCTCTAATGAGAGCAGGAAATGAGATCTTGAGGGAAAAATCTGGAGAATTTGGAATTATTGTCGTCACTGGATCTTTGCATGTTGTTTCAGCAGTATTAGGATCGCTCGAGGGATAAGTTTATCCTTGGTAAGATAAAAACTTTTGTGCCCTTTTCTTGCTTATTTTTCTGATGACGATTTTCCTGTTAATGCCCCAGGTTTTTATATGAGAAATCAATATTGTACATAGGAAGTGTTTGGCAGCGAATATTTAGCTTATGCTACTTAAACATTAAGGAAATGCTTGGTTCGCAATGCTAGACTGCATTGGACAGTATTATGGCAATAACTTTTTTTTTCCCCCTTCTTCATTAATACTGTTCAGCACTATCGAATCCACTTTACAGAGACGTGCCATAAGGGCTAGTTTGGCGAACCGGACTATATAATTACAATATTAGCGAAGAAGCTAAATATTGTCTATTGTGCTGTCCAGAACCATTTTGAGTACATGATAAAACAAATTAAGAATGGGAGACATGAAATTTTTTGTAGTTGTATTGTTCAATACTAACCAATCAAATGTGACATAAGTATGTTCTCTTGTACAACAAGGTAATGTTGCTTTACGATAATTTGGCTGGATTTTTTGCATCCATCCCTTCTATGTTCATAAAGTATCCCTCTATTTGTCTGAACCACAGAGAGGTCCCTTATTATGGTGCCAAAATTTAAGTGATCACAATTGAACAGGTTAATATCTATCATAAATGCAAGCTATAACATCTTTTGGTCCCTACTTGTCTTGCATTTGATTCCAGGTTTACCAAAAAAAAATTGAGATTTTGTCTTGTTCATAAATTTTTCGAAGTTAACCAAAATAAATTGTTTAATTTACATGGCAACATGTTGTAGGGCCCATGTCGTTTGAAGATGTTTCCCTTTTAACACACCAGCAAGTATATAGTACTGCTGCCGGGTATGTACATGTGATTTTCATCATTTTTATTTTAAATTTCTGGAATTGAAGTGTGTTTCTTTTCTCTTAGTATCATATGGATATTAACTGATTCAGAGTCAAGCGCTTGATTGTGTTGAATTTGAAGATCGGAAAATTCTAGAAGATTTAGTAATTATCGTATTATACTGTTGTTGAATTTTTTCTTTGGCTCTAGTTTGTGCTAACGAAACACAGTGATTATTATTTACTTATAATATAATATACTTTGTTACCTATGAAAAGAGTTAAAACAGCCAAATCTTATTTTCATGTGATCAAAATTGGTTAAGATAGTAATGTTATTTGATAGTTGAAGAGGAAAAACTAGATTGAGCTTAGATTTTTGAAAACTACTAGGGATTGGTAAAAATTCTCGGAATTAGAAGATCCCGATTAGGTCCAGTCAGTTGAAAATCTCATGGTTGAAGCTGAACTAGCTACACTTGGAGCGATAGAAATTAACAATGGACTCTTGAATTACACTGATTTACTTCATTTTGATTTTTATTTTTATTTTAAAATGGACAATAAAAATTTATCATAAAAAATATTTAAATACAAGGAACTCGTCTTCCCTAATTTATTCTTCTACTTATGCTAGAACAAAAATCTAGACCATATCGGACCTTGCTAACCCGTAGAGCCTACCCTGGGAGCTTTAAATTACATGTTGCCAACCACTTCCTCACTAGTCAACATCATCAAGAAGAAAGGCTTAATTTAATATTAAGATACACAATGGAGGCTAGAAAGCAACTACACACATTAATGTTTGAATTAAATAGCTCAATTTTTACCTCCCTAGGTTCAAAATTAATGTTTTCATGAATCAGTTCATTTTTTTCCATTTTTTTTAAAATTTTAAATTTATTCCGAGAACCATATACTTAAGTGCATTCCAAAAATATTATCCATTCATTGTAAGTTACCTTGTATTTAGTACAATCCAAATATTGTTAGTTTTTGAAAAATAGAAAACCAGTGTAGTTTTTTGTTTTCTTCTTTTTCCACACTTTGGACATTAGGACTTGTTAATGATTGTTATTTCCATTTTTAGTTTTGTAACAGAAAATTTATATTTTAACATACGCCAAGGAGAAATATAAAGGTGAATAGGAAAAAAAAAATTCATATATCAACCCTCCCATCACTTGCAATATTAATTCAACATATTTAATTTGTCACGACTGAGAATTTTTGGCAATAATATCCGACATTTTAAAAATATTGAAAGGAAAATGCTTATAGGCTCTAATACATGACTCTTGGGGTTCAGGTTCTGCTTAGATAGGTTTGTTTTATCACATTCGCGTGGGCTTTACTTAGTTAGGCAGAATTCCATGCTTTACGCCCGGTCTACAACGAGCCCTTGCGTTATGTTGAGTCGGGCTTTCCTTTCCCCTTTTTCGTGCACTTTTTACCTGAGTTTGTCAGAAGTATGTATTTGGAAAATTTGAAAAAAAGGCATCATTTTTTACTATATAATAGTAGCATAATTTGATGCTTAACTTCAATAACTCCAGGAAAACCCCTTCTATCTTCCTCCTGGCAAGTCAGCCCCCGTGGACTTCGTCCCTATCCTTGTGCGTCCTAAAATGGAGTTGCAAAGGCCAGGTGGACCCAGCTTCTGTTTCCAGGTCGTTATTTCCAAACGATGTTCATATAAAAAAATCTTAAAAACCTCAAGCATTGGGTGCACCCGTTCTAGGTAAAGAAGGGATCCAATTTACAACTACTGGCTCCTAGAACTATGCCATTAGAGTTGAGTCAAGGAACCTTAGTGGACAACACTTGCTACTTTTCACGGTTAGAGAGGCCCTCTTTTTAGTACATCACGAAATTATTTTCACAAGGACCAAATACATATGAATTTGGACCACCTAAAGGTAAAGAAATAATTAATATTCTAGGTTTTGAACATTTTTACATGTTTTATTTGTCTTTTGTTAGTTTAACTGCACACATTAAACATGGACATGTAATTTTCCAAAGTTGTCTGTTGATACCTTAGAATTTGCAATAAAATAAAATAAATTTACAAGCAAATTAGAAAGAGGTTACTTATTGTTTGTCTCCATGAACAAAAGGTATCTCAGAAAAGAAACAAGTGACAGTTTCAAATTTATGGTAGAACAGCCAAAATTGAAAGGCCCTTTGCAACATCTTTATTTAAGAGTGTTGATGTTTATGTTACTGAAAACAGTTTTATCATATGTTGTTTTCGAGGGTCCCTTTGTTAATAAACTTGCTCCTCTCTTTTTAACTCCATGCTGCATATGATAGTTGCATCACCTTGCAAGACATTTAAGCTTAGTTCGTTGGTTCGCTATCATGTACATATGTTCGAACGTACAAGGGTGAAGTAGTAGCTACTGGAGGTAAAAAATAAGGGAATCACGATTCAAGTGGTTGATGCACATCTTGAGTCTGTAAAGGGAACTTTATTACTGAGATATAATCGATGTTATAGTCTTCGTTAAGGATCTAGTTGCCTTATGAGCATGATATATTCCTGTTCGAGCCCAATTTTTTAAAGAATACGGGCATGTTTTCTTTACAATTTTTAAGCCGTTTTCTGTTTTCGATTTTCCAAAAAGTGAAAACGCGTTCTATTTCTCAGTTTCAAAAACACGTTTTTCAAAACAAGTTAAAAATTTACAAAGAAAACTTAAAACGACAAATTTATCGTTTTGGGTGTTTTCCATTAAATCAATTTAAAATTTTCAAAACGTATTTTGGGTATTTTCAAAATGTCAAAAAGAATATATTTTCAACAATATCAAAATGGACACTCAAAATACAAAATCTAAAATGAATTCAAAATTCAAAATATAAAATTGAAATACAAAGAGGATAGTTTCGTACATTTTTTCAAAATTCAATTTCAATCACATTTTCTCATAAAATAATTATACACATTTCAATAAGTATACACATTTTTTCTTACTTTTTCTTTAATAATTAATTTTAATTACACATTTTATAGGATCAATAACTTTTTAATCATATATTTCATCAATTTTATTAAAATTTACTTAAAAATTAATTTTAATTAATTTCTATCAAACAGGGGAAATCTTAAAGGGGGACCGAGTGGATGTGAAATGTCATATTCTCGCATTTATTTTATAGTATGTCCTGTCCAAAGAAAACATGGCATCTTTTTAATTTCGAACAAACGTACGTTGAAGTATGTCTGTCAAATTTGTACTGTATATGTACAAAGACATCTCAATATGTGTGTGCATTCTTGCAAGGTTGTGATGTAAAAGTCTATTGAGCATAATGTTTGAAAAATTATGCCCATTTTCCTTGATATAAAAATTTAAAGATAGGATCATAGAAGTTAATTTGGCCCATGTTTGGTAAAAATTAAAATCAAAAATGAATTTCAATCATGCATTTTATGAGTTTTACAATTTTTCAACCACACATTTCATCAATTTTATTAAAATTTATTAAAAAATTAATTTTAATACATACCAAACATGTTAGTCGAAAATGAACTTACGATCATGGTCAAATAACATATTATACCTAAAATACTCCAATGTGCTTTATCATCTAATTGAGCACTCTACTTAAGTCGAACATAGCTAAGTAATTCATCAAAGTCTTTTTGGTATTGCTTGACAATCGATTGGGGAACTCGAAACTCAATGAACTTTAAGGATCCGTTTGATTGTAAAAATGAAATTTGGGTGGAAAGAAAATGAATTCTATGGAATTGAATTATCTAGAACTTGTTTTACCAGAGAATTGTTAATTAATTGTGTTTAATTGATATAATTTTTCACCTGAAAAATATTGAAATTTTGAATCTTTTGGTATTCGTTTAACTTTATTTTTCATGAAAATTGTCTATTAAATAGATATAATTTGTTACATTTGGGATATATTTTTTTTAAAAACAAAAAGTCTAGAAAACCAATTCCTACCAAAATGGTGGGAATTGATTTACTTCAAAAAGCAAGAAAATGTGGCAAATCAAGAAAAGATGTAAAATCAATTATCTGAAAAATGTTTTCTATCAAATACTCTAAAAACTGGAAAATAACAAAAAAAATTTCATTTTCCATGAAAAACTTGCCCTATCAAATAGGGCCTAAGAACTTAGATTTTTCGGGCGATAACTTATTTTAACGAGAAGAGAAGGAAAAAATTATGTCTGTCAAATTTGTACTGTACATGTATAAAGACATCTCAATATGTGTGTGCATTCTTGCAAGGTTGTGATGTAAAAGTCTATTGAGCATAATGTTTGAAAAATTATGCCCATTTTCCTTGATATAAAAATTTAAAGATAGGGTCATAGAAGTTAATTTGGCCCATGTTTGGTAAAGATTAAAATAAAAAATGAATTTTAATCACGCATTTTATGAGTTCTACAATTTTTCAACCACACATTTCATCAACTTTATTAAAATTTATTAAAAAATTAATTTTAATCCATACCAAACATGGTGTTAGTCGAAAATGAACTTACGATCATGGTCAAATAACATATTATACCTAAAGTACTCCAATGTGCTTTATCATCTAATTGAGCACTCTACTTAAGTCGAACATAGCTAGGTAATTCATCAAAGTCTTTTTGGTATTGCTTGACAATCGATTGGGGAACTCGAAACTCAATGAACTTTAAGGATCCGTTTGATTGTAAGAATGAAATTTGGGTGGAAAGAAAATGAATTCTATGGAATTGAATTATTTAGAACTTGTTTTACTGAGAATTGTTAATTAATTGTGTTTAATTGATATAATTTTTCACCTGAAAAATATTGAAATTTTGAATCGTTTGGTATTCGTTTAACTTTATTTTTCATGAAAATTATCTATTAAATAGGTATAATTTGTTACATTTGGGATATATTTTTTTAAAAAACAAAAAGTCTAGAAAACCAATTCCTACCAAAATGGTGGGAATTGATTTACTTCAAAAAGCAAGAAAATGTGGCAAATCAAGAAAAGATGTAAAATCAATTATCTGAAAAATGTTTTATATCAAACACTCTAAAAAGTGGAAAATGACAAAAAAAATTTCATCTTCCATGAAAAATTTGCCCTATCAAATAGGGCCTAAGAACTTAGATTTTTCCGGCGATAACTTATTTTAACGAGAAGAGAAGGAAAAAACGCGTTTGGAAAAAAAAAAAAATTTGGTTGTAATAAATGTTAACACTCCTAAATTTCGTGCTTGTCTTTAATGATGTTCAGGAGAGAAATCAATGAATATGGGAGGTCCTCTACTATTATTTTCTTCTTTTCCTTTGGCCTGTTTAAAAGCATGTTTTCTCGATTTTTTAATTATATGCTGTTCAAATAATTACTTTAAATTTTTTTCTTTTAAGCAGTACTCAAATGTTCCTTTGTCACATATTCAAATTAATATGCTTTAACCAATATTTTGTAAATTGAATATCTCAACAGCAAACATTGCATGTCAACAAGTTTAAATAAACCATAATATATAATCAAGAACAATTTAATTTCAATCCTCATTTGAAATCAGAATACGTATCTAGAAATAATTTGCAAGCCAAACGTCTCTAAGCCTTTATCTTTCATCTCATAATCATGGCTCGTTTAATTTGAAACTTGATATCAGGTATTAATTTCAAAAATCTTAACGAAGAGTCTTTACTATTCAGATACCATTCTTCACCATGAACTCAATCCCCAAAGTCTTTCTCGTCCATCTCAAATTAAAATCATTCCTGATTTTATTCAAAACACCGAAGGTATCGATTTTAGGAACGGTAAGTGAAGCAAAAGTACCTATTAGACCTCTCTCTTCCCTGTCAAAAGTGATGAAGTACATGGCAATTTATGATGAAAGTTAGAAGCTTTTACATAAACCTCAATAAAGTAAATACAATATATGATCAATGAAAGAATCTAGAAAAATATAACACATTTTACTTATTATAATGTTATCTACCATCGGGGTGCTCAACTTACGAGTCTATGTGACAATATGGGTCCATCTTTAGGTAGCTCAGTTTTTTAGCAGATTTTGATAAAAGTTGGTAAAACGTATTTGAAAAGTTGTGAATCTCATATAATATATGGTTAAAATTAATTGTTGACTTTAATTTAAATTAAAATCTAAATTTTAATAATTACCGACATGGCTTAGTAATTATATTTAACGCATGCATAATAATTAATACATGTATATTTTGGGTCACATTCCCCTCTACAAAAATCCTAGGTCCACACTTCCATTGCGACTGACGGATAGAGAGAGTAATATATAGTGGTAAATGAAGACGCAAAAGCCAAAATTTATGGTATCTCTCTCTTTGGTACAGAACGCACTCCCATGCAAATTAAGCAATTACTGCAACCAGCACCCCACAAACAACGCACTGTCTGCATCTGCACTCACTGCGTATTGGATGTACACAATGTGTGTGTGTGTGTGTGTGTGTTTGAGAGAGAGAGATGGTGTATTAACAATAAACATGTATGTATATATATGAGGGGCACGGAGATGCCGTGTCTGCGCATTGAAGCCTCCTCCTTGAAACCTCCCTCTTGCAGACAACTTGCGGATTTTGCTCAGTGCCCCATAGTTATCACATCTCTCTCTCTCTCTCTCTCTCTCTCTCTCTCTCTCTACTATTACGTATGGGGTTTTGCTATGTGTACCTGGTGTACACCCCCTCACAATAGGGGGTTCACGATTTTTTTGTCGGGCGTGGCCCCCATTGTGAGGGGCCGACACCTTGACGTAGAAATAACAAAACCCTTATATATATGTTTTCTTTTTTTAAAGGATTCCAATTTTGTCATTTTCAATTTAAAAGCCGGCAGCATACTTTTGCTGCTGTCATGTTCATCATATCTATGCAGATTCTGCATTTTTATTGTATGAAGATACCATTACTAGCCGTTATATATTTATATATCGATCTCTGCTAAAAATCTTGGCAGAATTAACATTTAAATTCACCCACCATTGATGTTTTCACTTATCTTATGTACACCATCCCACTCTACCCTGCATACACCTTTCACGGCCTTAGTTCTTTAATTACAACTTGTTAGGGTTCCGTCGGTACTCTTGAGAGGAATATACTAAAAAACATTAGACCACGTAGTTAATAATCCTCTCTAGTACATATGTAGAGGCTAGTTCAGGAAGTGTTTGATCACAAGGAGTATGGTTAGGTCGCATTAAGTGCAATTGTTTAGCTTTTAGATTGTCCTCCTATTGCCTCTGTAGCTGGACTTCAGGCCAAGCCATCTGTATTATGTTTTAATTTCGTCATTAATAAAACATTCCATCTAGAGTGAGCATGTCTGAATTTTAAGTTA
>CAIGRB010088439.1:0-21614 GCA_903798255.1 Fraxinus quadrangulata | reverse complement strand
TTTAGCATTTTTCTTAATGCTTAGCCACACATGCTAGACAAATTGAGGGCATCTTCTTTTAGTTCTTAGTATTTTGATTAACCTTTAAAGTCTAGCAGGCTGATTTGACATTTATTACAAATTGCAAAAGGGTTCACGTTCGATTGAACCTGCAAGCGTACGTGATCATTGACAAGTAATAAAGTAAGTTGTGAGTTATCGTCTCACAAAAAATAATATTTAATTATAGTTCACTAGTTATAACTAAATTCAATGTTAGTGACACAAAAGATGTGTTTTTGTTGTTATTTATACTAATTCTAAATTAAGAAAGTAATAAATATGTTTTGTCAAATATGTGAATGATTGTATTTGATTTCGAATCCTTCTATTATCATTTATTTTAATTTTTGATTCATGATCTAATCAATTTCATGCATTCGTGACAATCAAAAAAGTTAATGTATTTAATTCTCTTTTTCAAAATAAATTAAGTCTATTCTAATCACGATCTAATTATATTTCTAGTTCGAATTCATATGATCAAATTGCATTAAATTGTAGTTTATCTATGTGATTGCATGTGCAATAAAGATTATTCCTAATTCTATCTACATACGTTAATTTTGTTGCGTTTTAAACTTGTTGTGAGTCTTCCAACACTATAATGAGCAACTAATTATCTAATTGACGGACAAATAATTAAATAATGCAATGAGAATGTAAAATCAATAAAAAAAGGTCAAGAAATAATTAAGTTACTAGTATTGAATTAAAACAAATATGCAAACGGGTTTATCATTCATCTAATACGATAGAAAAACTAATATATCATTCTAATGATTAAATTATACAATAAATTTGGAAAAATATCACCCGAAAAGAAGAAATATGGAAGAGAGTGGAAAAATTCACTTTTTTGACTTGAATTTTGAAAATGGATAAATATTCTTCAATAATTTTGTGTAATTCGCCTCGATCTTGGTAGCCTCCAATTTGTTAATGAATAAAATTTCACATCGAATAATGATGAAAATATAGACCAATTTATAAGAGTTTGGGCTACTCCTCTTAACAAAGTTGACCTTTTAAGATGGAATCCCAAATCTTAACATGGTATCATAGCCCATTAAACTCCAACGAGTTATTCGATACGATTACGACTCAAAAAATTGAGCACACGAATTTCAAGATTGTTCTGCTCAAATGAGCCACCATCTTGCGAGGACATATTAATGGATAAAATCTCACATCGAATAAAGATGAAAATATAGACCAATTTATAAGAGTTTGGGCTACTCCTCTTAACAAGGTTGACTTTTTAAGACGAATTCTCAAATTTTAACACAATTTATGTAAAATTTGTTCTTTTTGGGTCTAATGGAGCTTAAAGCTTGAACTGGACAGATTCGAGTACATATAGATGTCTAAAATCTTGTTACCAAATAGAGTTTGCATGAAATTAGGAAACTAATTTTTTTGCTTGTAATTGACCTAGCGGCCTCATAGGTATGTGAGCTGCGGCTGCAAGGAAGATAGCAAAACGGATCTGTTGATCTCGAAGGGATAGATGTGACCGCAAGGATATTGAATCATGCGGCTGCATGGTTTAATCCAGCTATCATTTTTTGTCGTTTAATCCTTGAGCTTTCCTTCAATGTACTTTCATCCTTTTTGCTTGTAATCTCATTTCCTTAGCTTACAATTGATTCCAACTGAATCATTAGCGTCTTCGATCTTCGTTTTATAGCTCGACTCAACTATTGATTTGATGCATTTTAGTCCCCATAAATTGAATTTCGCTCTTTCACTATTTTGGCTCGTTTTTCCCAATCATTGTATCGAACATGAGTTTTTCCAATAAAACACGGAATAAAACAAATTAGGTAGTATTTCATTCAAAGAACTATAAAATTTCGTTATTTAAGACCCCAAATAAGAGTATAAAATACATTTATCGGTCACCGCCAACAAATGGGCGCTGAAATATCCTCTCATTTCATATCAAATATACTACCTTCTTGAATTCCTACATGAAGCTTTAATTATATTCTTTAAACTTCATCTTTGATTTATTCATGAAGAAAACATTAAGAGTGTGTTTGATGGATATTATTGAGGAAAGAATATATTTTAAATAGTGATATGATGTGAAATATGTAGTTAAAAAATAAGGAAAAGTTATTGAAGTGATGAAAAATATTATTATATTGAATAATGTGTGGTTGAAAATGAGTTTTGAAATAATGTATTTTGAAAAAATGTGTGTCAAACAGAGCTTAAGTATTAGGATCTGGAAAAAGCTGAAAAATATACTATTATTTTGCAGGGAGAGAACAAAAATACTTATTTTTTGTAGTCATATTTCATGTTTATTGATCATTATGAGTTATCAATGTAGCCATAGAGACAAAATTTGAAAACCTTCGTGGCCATTTAAGGTTGGGAATTAAGGTCGACATTACATTTATTTGGTTTATAGTTCTTTTAAAAAATGGTATATTTAGTGTTTCATAATTTCACATCGAATAATGATGAAAATATAGACCAATTTATAAGAGTTTGGGCTACTCCTCTTAACAAAGTTGACCTTTTAAGATGGAACCCCAAATCTTAACATGGTATCAGAACCCGTTAAGCTCCAACGAGCGATTCGATTCGATTACGACTCAAAAAATTGAGCACACGAATTTCAAGATTGTTCTGCTCAAATGAGCCACCATCTTGCGAGAACATATTAATGGATAAATTCCACATCGAATAATGATGAAAACATAGACCAATTTATAAGAGTTTGGGCTACTCCTCTTAACAAGGTTGACCTTTTAAGATGGAATCTCAAATTTTAACACAATTTATGTTAAATTTGTTCTTTTTGGGTCTAATGGAGCTTAAAGCTTGAACTGGACAGATTCGAGTACATATAGATGTCCAAAATCTTGTTACCAAATAGAGTTTGCATGAAATTAGGAAACTAATTTTTTTGCTCGTAATTGACCTAGCGACCTCATAGGTATGTGAGCTGCGGCTGCAAGGAAGATAGCAAAATGGATCTGTTGATCTCGAAGGGGTAGATGTGATCGCAAGGATATTGAATCATGCAGCTGCATGGTTTAATCCAGCTATAATTTTTTGTCGTTTAATCCTTGAGCTTTCCTTCAATGTACTTTTATCCTTTTTGCTTGTAATCTCATTTCCTTAGCTTACAATTGATTCCAACTGAATCATTAGCGTCTTCGATCTTCGTTTTATAGCTCGACTCAACTATTGATTTGTTGCATTTTAGTCCCCATAAATTGAATTTCGCTCTTTCACTATTTTGGCTCGTTTTTCCCAATCATTGTATCAAACATGAGTTTTTCCAATAAAACACGGAATAAAATAAATTAGGTAGTATTTCATCCAAAGAACTATAAAATTTCTTTATTTAGGACCCCAAATAAGAGTATAAAATACATTTATCGGTCACCGCCAACAAATGGGCACTGAAATATCCTCTCATTTCATATCAAATATACTACCTCCTTGAATTCCTACATGAAGCTTTAATTATATTATTTAAAGTTCATCCTTGATTTATTCATGAAGAAAACATTAAAAGTGTGTTTGATTGATATTATTGAGGAAAAAATGTATTTTAAATCGTGATATGATGTGAAATATGTAGTTAAAAAATAAGGAAAAGTTATTGAAATGATGAAAACTATTGTTATATTGAATAATGTGTGATTGAAAATGGGTTTTGAAATAATGTATTTTGAAAAAATGTGTGTCAAACAGAGCTTAAGTATTAGGGTCTGGAAAAGGCTGAAAAATATACTATTATTTTGCAGGGAGAGAACAAAAATACTTCTTTTTTGTAGTCATATTTCATGTTTATTGATCATTATGAGTTATCAATGTAGCCCATAGAGACAAAATTTGAAAACCTTCGTGGCCATTTAAGGTTGGGAATTAAGGTCGACATTACATTTATTTGGTTTATAGTTCTTTTAAAAATGGTATATTTAGTGTTTCAATGTACAATTTGCATAGGAGAGTATAAATACACCAATGGTCGCTAAACTTTAAGCGAATTTTCATATTAAACTTTTAGTAAAATTAATTTCATATTGATTACTAAAACTTTTAGGTTCAATAGTTCATGTCCATTAGATGGAGACCAGCACAAACAATATCCTCATGAAGAAGTTATGATAAAACGAGATAATTACTCAGGTGAACTAATTCTAATATTTGTAATAATACAACGAGTGAGTAACACCCAAGAAAATCTTCTATAAAGAAAAAATGAAACCAAAAAGCGTAGAAGCAGCTTGAGCAAATAATCAAATCAATCAGAGGCTTATCGTGGGTCCATATAATCTTCTATTATGTAGTCCACCATAAATCAATGTCTGGAGCAGCCCTAGATCATTGGCTCGTCTACAGGACTCGACAATATTTTTAATGAACAAAGAACTAAGGTAGAATAAGGTAAAATCTCACATATGTTCAATATATGATAATAATTAATATCTTAGAGATTAGGCCGGTCCACTTAATAAGATTGATGTTTAAAGCTGAATCTCAGAACTAGAAATGAAATTTGACCTTAAAAAACTCGAATGAACTGTCAAATTCTAAGATTAGTATTATTAAATGAGCTACCATTTTGTGAACATGTTAGAATATCATGTCAAACAAGATATAAATATAGCATATACATGCAATGGACTGCTATGAAACACGAACTTACAAAAGATGGCAACAATCAATTAATTGGTGAAATTGATTAAGTTTTTTTTTCTTCAATATAGTCATCTTATAATGGTCAAAATAAAAAAAAAAAATGCAAATTCTTTACAAGTTTTTCCATCTAAAAATTCATATTTACCGACCAAATGCCATATCTAACCATATTAATGGTTTTTATTTTACTCGTATCATTTTCTTTCTCACCCCTACAATATGTTCTTTTTTCTCAACCTACTTGTCTCCTCTTCCCTCCCTTAGAGTCATCTGTTGTATATGTGGTTCATATAAAGTAGAACACAGGTTTACTTGATCAAAATGGTCGATGTCGGAGCAAAGCGCATCCGGAGTGGAGCGACGCATTGGCCTTGTGGGTTTAATTCACCGTTTGTTTGCCAAGGACGCTGAATAGATTGAGAATGCGGGGTCAATATTCCCGCGGTACGGTACATATGTATTTTTCTTGTACGGGCCCTAAAGCGGTTGTATGGGCTTGAGTTAGGATTAGTATAAATACAATGATGTAATCCTATTATTCATACTGAATAAAAATTTCTGCGGTATGGTATATGTGTATTTTTCTTGTACGGGTCCTAAAGCAACTGTATGGGCTTTAGCTAGGATTAGTATAAATACGGATGGTGAAACCCTATTATTTATACTGAATAAAAATTTTTGCTTCGCTCCATGTAGATGTAGGCACATCGTCGAACAACGTTAAATTCTTGTGTTGATTTCTTTATTTCATTTCTCTATTAATTTGCGCTTAAAATCCAACATCCTCTAATTGAAGAGCTACTTAAGAATAGTTCAAAAGTCTCTCAAAGGGGTTTGTAGCAACTTAAGAGTCTTTCAAGTAGTTGTAAGGGTAGGAGAGGGGACAAACACGGAAAATTGAGACTGCTACGCATGGTGCAGGATGAGAGGTAGGAGTTAGAACAAGATATAGGCAATGAACTTGTATTTTCATGTCATCTGTATATATCAATAAATACATTATAGTGCTCTCTATCCTTTGAACTTTTAAGTGAAGTAATTATTTAATTCGAAATTAGAGAGCAAAATTATTGAATCCAAATCTTATCGATATTTGTTTATAAATTTGATATTTCAAGCACTTGCATAGACATTCTAAGAACATAATTAGGTATGATGAAAATTCTTTCCATCTTCACTATTTAACTTTTCGAATAACTTATATATATTCGTTAGCAATACAAGACAACATGGTATTAACTATTTTAAATTATTTTTCTTTTTCAATACTGTCTAATCTTATACATGAATACGTTTTCAAATCATGAAAATGATTGATTAATGATTATTGAACACAGTGGAAGTAAAAAATAAGAATTTTTTACCAGCTTTTTAACTTTTATGCCCAAGTACAAAAACATAAATACTCTTAAATTCGAGTATCTACTCGGTCTCATTTATATATTCATTTCTCTTGCATAGACCCTCACTGTGTGTGTTTCTCTCCCCTTCTGGAAATAACCCTCCAAAGAATCCACATTCTTTCCCTTTGCCCTTTCCTTGTCCTCTCCAATGTCACTCTCGTGATTTTTTTCCCCTACAAATCCATGCAAAAACCCCATTTGAGAATAGATTTTGATGTTGATAGTTTGGCCCTTTCAATCAGTTCATACAATATATACATTTCTTGTTATAATTGTATCTTTTAGCCCTCCTTTTTTTCCTTGATCTTCCGGCCAGCAACAAAATCGGCGGCTCCCCAAGAAACCACCAACCATGCAGTGGCGCGGAGTCAAAACTACCAGCTAGCGCATGTTTGGTTAAGCTTAAAAGTTAAACATATTCCAGTTTTTTTTTTTAAAAGTTAAATTACTTTGAAACTTTTAGTTCTAAAACTCGCGTTTTTTCAAACAAGTCTTTACTTACTTTCTTTTTAAGCTTCTCTTTGTTTGTGTTTCGAATCTTCTATAAATCAGTCGACATTTCTGTAAGCTGTTTTCAAATGGATGGCGAGAATTTATCTGACTTTTTTGAGGATACTGAGTTTGGTACTGAAGCCAACCTAGGCGGGGGCTGCACGGCATCTCCAGACGATATTTTCAGTATTCTTGAAGCTTTAGACGGGGTTTCAGACTTTAATCCAGTAAATGAAGTGGGAATGTTGGTTTCTCAAAAATCTAATTCCTCAAGTGTTTTTCAAGAATCTGAAACTGAATTTGAGGTTTCACCAAAATGCAAGAAACAGAAGGTAATTGCAACAGTTTCAATGGAAGTGGACATTGATGGACAACAAAGAATTTCTCATATAACAGTGGAGAGGAACAGAAGGAAGCAGATGAATGAGCATTTGACTGTCTTGCGTTCTTTGATGCCTTCCTTTTATGTCAAAAGAGTAAGTGTCCTTTCATCTTTGCTTTCTTCTAGTTTTCCTTTAGGATTTAAGCTTGATTAGGGTATTGTCCAATGGATACTGGACAATATTAAAAAATAAAAATAAATATTTATTCCGTAATACTACCTACCAAACACACAAGAAAGTGTGGTAGGGTTGTACTATAAAAGTACTCCAGTGTGAGATTAAGAAAGCTACAAAACTAGGATGTTTGGCTTTGCTTAAAATCACGAAAATGGCTTTTTTTAATCTTATTTTGGCAGTATTCTTTCTTGGCAATCAAGAGTGATCCTCCTAAACTAAGCAAATTTCTTTTGTAGAAGAAGCAAGGCCAAACATTTGAAAACTTCAAATTATTCATGTTGAAATGTTAGAAGTCGCTACACTTTTGAGGATATGTTTGGAACGTAATATGAATTAGAATTAGCTAGCTAGTATAAAAAAAATTTAACTTCTTTTTCTTTTATAATTGTCTAACACGGTTAAATCTACCTAGGGAAACACAGAGATTGTATTACTAACATACACCTCTATTTTTGAATAGGCTGATCAAGCATCCATAATCGGAGGAGTTGTCGATTACATCACTGAGTTACAACAAGTTCTACAATCCCTAGAAGCCAAGAAACAAAGAAAAGCTTGCACAGAAGTTTTAAGTCCTCGTTTGGTTTCAAGTCCAAGACCTTCACCCCTTAGTCCAAGAAAGCCTCCATTGAGCCCCAGATTATACCCACCCATTAGCCCAAGAACCCCACAGCCAAACAGTCCCTACAAAACCTGGCTACATTCACCAACCAATTCGTCTTCAAATTCTTCCATGAATGACAGTGTTAATGAACTTGTTGCAAATTCAAAATCTGCCATTGCTGAAGTAGAAGTCAAATTTTCTTGTCCAAATGTATTGCTCAAGACTGTTTCTCCAAAACTTCAAGGCCAAACAGCGAAGATAATATCTGCACTTGAAGAACTGTCCCTGGAAATCCTTCATGTGAATGTTAGCACAGTTGGGGACACAATGAGAAATTCTTTCACTATTAAGGTAATTGAAAGTAAGCAGAAATGCAACTCATATTCTTTCGTTGAGTTATTTTTAGTTCAAGAAATCAAATAAAGATGAATGCTGGTCCACACGTATCGAACTAGTTCATCTAAAGCTTAAGTTTAGTGTTCAATATGAAAATCTTATAATTATTTTTTAATCGAAGCTTTTTACGTATTTAGAGTCCTCTTCAATAAGCGTATTACATAATAGTCGACATACATTTTTTTTATGATAAAAGTATGATATGCACAATTCTATAAATGGGCAACCAATCTAAGAGTGGTTGTTAAACTTGGGACATTTGTCTGTTTAAGAATTTCCGAATGATGTAAAAAATTTAGGGTAGGAAAGAAAATTTAGATGTGACATTATGTTACTGGACCTGTACTAAATGTCTATTAATTATTATATAGTAGCATATATACTCTAGGAAATAAAAAAAATTCACTGAAAACAAGGACCCGTTTTCTTTCCTTATTTCCATTATTATTTTCCACATATTTATTTAGGCATTCTTGGTTTTATAGAATCATAGATATGATTGAATACAGAGATAATTAATATTGAATTTAAGCTAATGATTGAATATATGTCTTCCTTTGTAGATTGGAATTGAATGCCAACTTAGTGCAGAGGAACTCGCTCAGCAAATTCAGAAAACGTTCTGCTAAGTTTACCAATATTGTTATCATGTTTGGTACGTCGAGTTAGACATTAATCAACAATCTAATGACCGAACTGTAACATCTCCATACCAGACATGTCATGCGTCGTTACCATGCCAGACCCACTTTTTTTCTTTTGATAACTTTCTCACGCACACTCACTCACTCTGTAGAAATAAAAGCAAAGGTGGGAAAGCATCAACCACAATTGCTGTTACTGATCATGTTTAAAAGCATCCATGACTTTGTATTTGCATTCAACATTAGCATTTTTTTTTTTATTACATTATTCTATTTTGAATTTATTTTTAGTTTATTGTTGCCAATTACTTAATGTTGTTACGTTGTTACAATTCTAGAATATTCATATTGCAGTATAAACTTAGCCCTTGTTTGGTCTCCATTATAATTAGATTTTGCGAAAAAAGTATTTTGAAATAGTAATTTTTTAGAGAATGAGTGGTTAAAAAAGAAAGAATTTTTTTTGGATTTACGTGTAATATTATTTTATTGGAGAACGCGTGGTTGATAAGAAAATAGAAAAAACAAAAATATAATTTTAATGGAATCCAAACAGGAGCTTAATATTTCAAAAATGGTCTATATATTAAATTGAAAAAGGTAAAGAGTAATGGATCGAATTGGGGTAAAAAGTTTTAAACAAATAAAAATGCCCACAAATATCATCGAACTCTAATCACAGAAATTATCACCACAAATATTCGCATTAATGAAGTGAAGCAGCAAATTCGACGGATGTACACAATTTTTTTTCCAATTTTACTACGTGTGATAAAATTATTAGTGGACACACTTAAAAGAAAAAAAATGTATACTGAATTTTATTGGTTATATACAATGAATATAAGGAAAAAAAAATTCAATTTAACTAGATATTAAAATAAATAAAAACAAGAAAATATAATCAATTTGCTTGCAGTTACAAGTCGAAATACAATTGGCACGTTTGGCTCACGTTTATAAATTATTATAAATATTCAAGGTACTTTTTATTTACATATTTGTGAGATTCACTTATTCAATACTAATTTTTATTTATTTATAATTTTAACATTTTATAAATACTTTTCAAACATGCTATAATTTATTGAACTCTACTCGAGACTTTGTACCTAAGCCCTCGCCCCAACAAAATATTGTCTTAAAATAAAAGAAATTATGTAAAGAGTATATAAAAACTAGGTGATACTATTTATTGATGAAGTACAAATACCATCCTTAGTCCATTTATCGTATTATACCTATATCTAGCATCTCTTTTATACTTTAATTGCATAAAATTTAAAAGCTAATTATTTTCTTATTATTATTATGCCTTGTTTGGACTCCATTATTTCACATTTTCATGACGATAATAATTTTTTGGAGAATTTGTGGTTGAAACAAAAAAAATTTTTAGGTTTATGTGTGATATTTTTTTTATTGAAAAATATATAGTTAATAAAAAAAGAGAGAAAAATAATTTTTAATTTAACGGGGGCCAAACATGTTCTATATATTGGTCATTCATCCCCAAGCAGTTGCTTTACCCTATAAATTTGTGTGTTCATTAATTTTTTTATTTAATTTTTAACTATCGGTTCAATATTACTACAACTCTTTAACCCTTCACATTTTCCAAATAATGTGCAAACCGGTTTTTAAAATTCAAGTTTACAATTCCTAACATTTTTCGTGCAATAAATCCGACTTTATCATCTGGTTTTGGTCGCATCGATTCAGATTCTGACGGGTAATTAAATTTCCATGGAACCACCAGCTAGTAATTAGTAGCTCAGATTGTACATGCTAGCTGATACATCGAGGGACAGATTTTCTTGTCTTGGCTAGCTACTCTTATTTCTCTTGTATACAATACTGTCTAACACCTATATATTTATTGGGAGAATTTAATTATAGCATTCCCTAGTCTACGAAGTGTAATTAAGTTTCAAGAAGTTTGTCCATGATTCTTTATTGCATAGAGAAAAATTCTATTAAGTATAAATTTCTCCTCCCGTCTATCACAGAGGGCTAGCTGGCCCCTGTAACGCACAGTGCCCATGTGACCTTGTATGTATAGCACCCCTCATAAAATAGGGTTTCAAATTTGGAAGTTCTCATTGTCCTTTTAACCTAGACTAGAGACAAGGCCCAATAATATTATTACATAATTGTTAGATAGGTGTTATTTGTGAAGGTGGGGTGGGGTGGGGTGGGGTGGGATTTTCAACATTCTCATTGTCTTCCTACACTAGTTCACTAGTTTAAAAAGGTTAATTAAAAAATTCTTGATGTGGGATCATATTTATCATTATCCTTATAGTATGAGAAAAGGAAGAATTGCACTACTAGTCATCAATCAATTGTCCTGATGACAAGTCAATATAAAAGAGCAAAATGAGTTGCTTAATTTTAATTATAGTGATACAACCAGTCCTCAATAATCTCAATTAAATTAAAATAGATTTTCTTTCCAACTTAAATATTATCATATTTGAAGTGGAGTATTTTTTCACTAGGGGTTCACAACAATTTAATTAAAATATCATGTGAGTATGTGAAGCAGGTTTTGTTTTGATTTCTTTGACATTTAGGATGAGTTTGATTGTGAGTATGTAATTTGTATGGAAATAAAATAAATTTTAGAGAATACAATTGTTTAGAACTTATTTATTTGAAAATTATTAATTAAAAGAGAGAATAAATTACCTGGAAAATAAAATCACTATTTCCTAAAGAAAATATTTTTCTTGTTTTTAAGGAAAATATAGTTACGTAATCAAAAATTGAAAAATATTTATCATACAAAAAATTGTCAATCAAACACCCTAAAAATAGGAATTTGGGTGTAAAAATGACATTTTTTCATGAAAAATAAAGTCAATCAAACACATTCTTAATTACAATTAAGTGATTTATGTATGGTCTTAAAGTCAGTAATGAAGTGAAACTATTCTCCATTGGGTCCCTGGCAATATTGAGGATCATTTACTTATAGCTAGCTTTGGGAGTCTTTATCTAATAGAATCATGTTCGACTAAGAAATTCACTCTTGACGAGGCTGAAAAATGAAGCACGTCTTTTTATTAGTAGTGATAGAGTTAATTTATTATATCGAGTTATATTCAGGTTCTGAATTTGGCTCTATGAACTCCTTGGCATTCGTATTGTCTAGTGGTCATAATTTGGATCTCAGGTGAGCCTAATGATATCAGTTACTCAAATCGAGTTTTGCGATTTTATTTTTTTGTACGCTAAAAATAATGAATATCACCATTAAGATATCGTGAACTGACGGATGTATAGCTGGTACATCGTTATTTCAAGAATTTTGCTAAGTGGGCATGTGGCCATTTGGTCACACCTTATGTCAACAAAAATGTTACCATAGCAAAACTCTTATTTCAATCTCTTGCCCTTCTGCAATTTTTGTAAAAGGGTGTATTCCACTCGACCAGTGTGTTCTCGTCTCCTTTGATTGCAACCATAACTTCAAGTCATTCACATGTAATACATCAATCCATAAGCACAAGTGGCAACCAATTTATGTGGCGGGTATTGTATTAACGTTGCATTCCTTCATGAATTTTGAATTTATGATATTACAACATCAAAGCAAAATAAAATTATTCTTCTACGTTCCATATTTGCACAAGCATAACAAACAATTGAACACGTTAGTATTTGTCTTAACTCATATTTTAAATGATAAATAGTACTCCAAAAATTTCAATCATTGTTACATAAATTAATAATTATCTAAAATATTTACATTTACCATTTACCACATACTCTAACGATCAATTATGACTATACATACCCCTTCGGAGGTGGTCGAGATGGTGAACGCGGAGACCAAACATCACGAGTTCGAATCCTATATCAACACTTCCTCGGTCGAGCCCGTCACATCGAGCTTGCCTAGTACAGTGCAGTTTACCTCTCCTGTATGGTTTGCGAGCTACTGCACATGAAACGAGGTTTATCTAGTGCGCTCTCATATTGGTCGGGCCTCCGCCCCTTCGGGGTAGGCGGGGCTCCCCTAACGTGTAGCGGTTGCAGGTTCCTCCGTGAACAAAAATAAATAAAGTATGACTATACATATTGTCGACCATCGATTACAGCAAAGATATGAGGCTAAACAATAAATTTTAGTCTGATAAAAATAATGTAAATTGGAACTCAACATAACGATATAAAAAAATCTAAATCATAGTAAGTNCCCAAATCGATAAATGATGTTGACACAGACCAATTAATAAAAATTTTGGACTATTCCTCTTAATAAGGTTGACCTTTTAAGATGAAACCCCAAATTTTAATATAGTATCAGAGCTCATTATGCTCCAACGAGCGATTCGATCCCGTTAAGACTCCAAAAGTGAGCACGCGAATTTCAAGATTGGTTTGCTCAAATGAGCCACCATTTGATCACACCTTATGTGAAGGTGAATGTTACCATAGCAAAACTCTTATCTCAATCTCTTGCCCTTCTGCAATTTTTGTAAAAGGGTGTATTCCACTCAACCAGTGTGTTCTCGTCTCCTTTAATTGCAACCATAACTTCAAGTCATTCACGTGTAATACATCAATCCATAAGCGCAAGTGGCAAGCAATTTATGTGGCGGGTATTGTATTAACGTTGCATTCCTTCATGAATTTTGAATTTATGATATTACAACATCAAAGACTGAATTTTATGACTTGGGCATCTCAAAGCAAAATGAAAATTATTCTTCTACGTTCCATATTTGCACAAGCATAACAAACAATTGAACACGTTAGTATTTGTCTTAACTCATATTTTAAATGATAAATAGTACTCCAAAAATTTCAATCGTTGTTACATAAATTAATAATTATCTAAAATATTTACATTTACCATTACGTGAATAATACCACATACTCTAATGATCAATTATGACTATACATACCCCTTCGGAGGTGGTCGAGATGGTGGAGATGGTGAACGCAGAGACCAAATATCATGAGTTTGAATCCTATATCAACACTTCCTCGGTCGAGCCCGTCACATCGGGCTTGCCTAGTACAGTGCAGTTTACCTCTCCTATGTGGTTTGCGGGCTACTGCACATGAAACGAGATTTATCTATTGTGCTCTCACATTGGTCGGGCCTCCGCCCCTTCGGAGTGAGCAGGGCTCCCCTAACGGGTAGCGGTTGCGTGTTCCTCCGTCAACAAAAATAAATAAAGTATGACTATACATATTGTCAACCATCGATTACAGCAAAGATGTGAGGCTAAACAATAAATTTCAGTCTGATAAAAATAATGTAAATTGGAACTCAACATAATGATAAAAATTTTTTTAGATTTAGTATCATTCATCATGCAAAGGTTGTAACAAAGAAATTAGTGTCGAAACATTAACATATCTCATACTAACACAAAATTAAATGAAATCGTTGTATAAAATTACATATATGTAATAACACATGAATGTTATGATGATTTAGAAAACTTAAATCGAACTTCATGTAACGATTGCAAAACAAACGCAGTGGTGTTCAATGTAATAACACATGAATGTTTTGTATAAAAGGAAATTACACTAGATCAGGCTTTTCAAGATTATATTTCAAAAATTAGACAATAAGCTTATTTTAATCATATATCAGGTGTTAATTTAACAATTAATATTAATAATAATAATAACATATAAAATCTATCCAACCTTATCCCACTCAAATCCAATTTAATCCCAAAACATAACATTTCTTTCCATCTTCTCTCTTCTCACTCTCTCCACCTAACTCACAACTTTGGCGTTGCCGCACCTATTGCCGGAGACCACCGTCGAACTCACAGTGACGATCTCCACCCCCACCCCCATATCGACTCCTACCCTACAAAACCTAACTCCTTTGTGTGCATCGACACTGCGAGCGGTGATGGCCCTCCTCCGTGTTAGGCGGTTTTGCTGCTTCTTGCGCGACTTTCCTTAGTGAGAAGCGGTATAGATCTATTTTTTTTTTCTCCTTCGTGCATAGGGACACATATCTGTTCTTTTTTCTTTTTCTTTTTTTGTCTGTGTTTGATTTCTCTAAAATGGATGACATGGAGTCGTGGTGGACTTGGAGGTAAAGGTGACAGTGGATGCTATAGGAAACTTGGCATTTGGAAGTGGAGATCGACTAGCAACTATGGAGCTCCGACTACAAGGAAGTGGCAATGTCGACGATGGACAAATCAGGACCGGAGAGTCGTTCACGAATATAAGGAATGCAGATGCCGTTGACCGGTTCATCGGATCTGAGCTCGAGTTAGGTTTCAAACTCAGTTTCGGGATTCGAGTTTGATTGGGAATCATTTGGAGATGTGATTTTTGTTGGTGGTAGATCGGCGGTGTCGGTTGTGTTGATGGTGGTGTACAAAAAAATGACCCCGACATATCAATTCATCTTCTTAACGCTTTTGTCTTTCCGCTTTTATAGCTTCAGTTTTTCCATTTGTTAGATCGGGTAGCAACGTCAATTCCGAATCAAGTATATAAAAAATCTTCAACGCTGTTAGTAGAAACTTTAACTTGTCTTGCCACCATGTGAAGTTCGTGCCATCGAAATGATCCAAACAAATCAAATCTCGATTCATCAATTCTATTGTCGCCAGGAAATATAGTTTGAGATTGTTGAAGATGCACTAGAGTTAGAGAAGAAATGAACTACAAAATCAACAACAAGATGAACAAAACACGAACAAACCAGGATCAAATTTGAAGGCTTGAACGCTTGATCGCTGTCCTCAAACTATATTTGCCCCTCACGGTTTGAAAATGATGCTTGAAGGTTTTTCGGCAATTGCTTTGAAGAATTAAACAAGCCTTATAAAGATTAAACACTCAAGCGTAAAGTGTAATCCCTAAAACTTGAATAATATAAATGAAAATTATGAATATGATGAAGAATCATTTTTTGATCTTTAATTTTGGAATGATATATGGATCTCAAGTTTTTTTTCATATATGTTTTGCCTTGAACATGGATTCCCCATATATAAGCCTTGACCAGAAGCAAGAAATAGTGTCAAAATTTGAATGAAAGCTACCAAATTCAAAATAAAATGGTCAAAAACGACCTCCAATGGTCCAAAAAATTACTTTATGCGATCGCATAGAAGAGCTCAAAACAGGGGCTTGAATCCCGGTTGATGGCTATGTGATCACATAGGCCACAAATTGGCCATTTTTCTTCTCCTTCATTCCATACATACTTTATTGGTTTTGAACATAATTTCTCAACAAAATATGTTGCTAATGAAGTGCACAGAGTGATCACTTCAGATTGTGAAGCGTGAGCATTGTGGCTTCCTTCATAATGCTCATAAATGTAGGGGAAATCGCAAAATATTTCAAGGGATATATAACTTTCTAACCACATATTTCATCAAATTTTATTAAAATTTACTAAAAATCTATTTTTTGTCTCTACCAAACAAGAGCTAAATTTTATTAATTTGATTTTAGAGTTTACGAGATGAAAATTAAGAACGTCTAATGAAAAATAAATAATACAAAATAGTACTCTCTCTCCGTCCTATTTATATAGGCCGACTTCCTTATTTTTTTGTCCTAATTATATAGTCTCATTTCTTTATTAAGAATGTTTTGCATTATTCATTTTCTAATATATCATTATTTAATTTGCCTAATGATAATCATTTTTTCCTCAATTTACTACTAGTTGGTGATAATTAAAGAAGGACAAATTGGGAAAGTTTTTGGCAAAAAATTAATTTTTCAATAAAATTAAATAAAATTTCTTAAATCGTGTGAAAAACAAAACCAACCTATATAAATGGGACGGAGAGAGTACACAGTTAAGTGTATTTTTGTCTTTTCAACTATTTATAATGATATATTTGTTAGGTTAATTATATTACCATCACAAAAATTTACTTATAGCCTCATTAATATTCACACCACAATTAAAAATATATTTTCAATAAACATAATACAATAAACTTACAATTATACTTCAATCCAATAAAAATCAAGGGTGTGTTTGAGCCACATTATTTTGGAAGAATGTATTCTGGCATAGTAGATTGATGGAGAATATGCGGTTGAAAAATAAAGAAAAGTTATTAATGTGATGAAAAATATTATTATATTGAAAGATGTGTTGTTGAAAATGAGTAAAAAAATGAGAATGAAAATTTTAATGTGTACCAAACATGAGCCAAATATGAAAAAGAAAATACAATATTGTGGTATTACTTCTTATTTTCCTCATTACCCAGAAATTGAAGCTATTACGTGCAGCATTCGACCAAAATAAGCAAAGTGAAAGAGCTAATTTCATCGGTTAAAGAACAGATGCGGAATGAATCCAGACCAATGCAAAATCTTTTATTTTCAGAAATCAGAATGCAAGTTGGGATTGAAAGATCTTCCAAACCAGTTATACGAGGTGGATTGGGATATCATACTGGTGGACGACTCACGTGGGTACCGGCCTGAAGCGCCTGGTCCGATGGCCGCGATTTTCACCTTCGGCATACTTACTTGGAGCAAAAAGGCCGGAGCCAATCCAAACACACATTTTCGTTCATGATTTCAATATGACGGTGGATAGAATTACAAGTGATGAATTATTGTGCAAAGAAAATTTGGTGAAATCTAAAAACATGCTTGGGATTTCATCCTGGAAAGAATGGATAGTAGCAGTACTCAGTTCTGTCGTAGTCATTCATCATTGTCTTCAGGGGCGGAGCCAGGAATGAAGGGTACGGGGGGCAAAATTTTTTTAAATTGAATGTACGAAGTGGGCGCCAACTTCAGGAGATGAAATTGATTTGAAGTGGACGCCGTAAGAATTGGAGTACCCTAATGTTTGTTACTCTTTGAAAAGAAAGCTAACAAAGTTCTTCCTTTCTTGGAAGAAGGTCGATCTTCCTCCATATTAAACCTAAAAGCATAAATATGAAAAAAAAAACTTCTCACGTAGGGGATGTCAACCACAATGTCATCGAAAGTCTACATCTATAGTGTATTTGAGCCACATTATTTTGGAAGAATATATTTTAGAATAATAGATTGATGGAAAATGTGTGGTTGAAAAATAAAGAAAAGTTATTGATGTGATGAAAAATATTATTTTATTGAAAGATGTGTTGTTGAAAATGAGTAAAAAAATGAGAATAAAAATTTTTATGTATACCAAACAGGAGCCAAATATGAAAAAGAAAATACAATATTGTTGTATTACTTCTTATTTTCCTCATTACCCAGAAATTGAAGCTATTACGTGCAGCATTCGACCAAAATGAGCAAAGTGAAAGAGCTAATTTCATCGGTTAAAGAACAGATGCAAAATGAATCCAGACCAATGCAAAATCTTTTATTTTCAGAATGCAAGTTGGGATTGAAAGATCTTCCAAACCAGTTATAAGAGGTGGATTGGGATATCATATTGGTGGAGGACCCACGTGGGTCCCTGCCTGAAGCGCCTGGTCCGATGGCCGCGATTTTCACATTCGGCATACTTGCTCGGAGCAAAAAGGCCGGAGCCAATCCCAAACACACATTTTCGTTCATGATTTCAATATGAAGGTGGATAGAATTACAAGTGATGAATTTTTGTGCAAAGAAAATTTGGTGAAATCTAAAAACATGCTTGGCATTTCATCCTGGAAAGAATGGATAGTAGCAGTACTCAGTTCTGTCGTGGCCATTCATCATCAGCTTAATAAACACTATGTGATCATCAAATAATCTTAGTCCTTGCTGAAACTTCATAAATTAATTGTCAATGGTCAAAATTTTGAACTTTTTTTTTTCTTAGGTTGGGTTGGGTTGTGAAAAAATCATTTTTTTGGCAACTTTTCACTATAATTTCTTTGATGAAAAGCAATCGTTTGTCTTGTTATCTTTGGTCAATGCCTTCTTTTCCTTGACCACGTTTCATTGACCGTGAGTATCCAACTGCGTGGAGTTTGGGGGGAAAATGATATAGAAGAAAGAAAAAATTTACGTTTATGATTGTGGTAGAACAGTAAATTATTTTATGGGATAAATATATTAAAAATTAGTTAATTTAATGATTGTCACTTACAATTGTTTAATGTTAAAAAGTAAATTTAAAAGTATGGTTAATTAAATAATTTTATTTAGGGTCATTTAAGTAAATAATAAAACTGTGGTGTAAATGAAAGTTCACAAATAGGACTACAAGCCTACAATTGTTAACTACCCCCAATTATTGTGCAACTTTTGTCAATTACTTCTTTTAATTTGCCTTTGATGCTAGAAATATTTTGTGGCAAACTAGGTGCTACTTTATGCAATGTCCTTCTCTGAAGTAAAATCAATCCCGACAAATTTAAAATTTGATTGGAGGCAACGTGTAACTCGGATTCATTTTTAATATAGAATTGACGACTTGGAAGTCATAATATATGCATGTTCCAATATCATATTAAAGCATCTTGTAAAAATATTAAACTAAAAGATTCATAAAATATATTATATTGTCCATGGAAACATGTGTTACAAGAACTTCTCACAAAAATACCAAATTTAGAGGGAGAAAAAAAGACTAGAACAATCACAAAATTGTTACTCTTCTTACTTCGTATGGCTAATGTAACTTGGTGATTAGTATATGGAGTTAAGGAAAGAATCCAAGACTACCAAAGGGAAAGTTCGAGTCAATCTCTTTTGGAGCAAATGGAAGGTCTAAACCAACGACGGGAGAGTTTATACCCGAAGATGTAACTGATGAAGTGAATTGAGTGATCACTTCAGATTGTGTAGCGTGAGCATTGTGGTTTCCTCGATAATTGCTCGTAAGGGTAGGTGAAATCGCAAAATAGTTTGATTCAGAAGTTGTAGGAGACATGAATGTACCCAAAACATCGTTATCCATCATAGCGTTAGGAAAGATGTAACTATCGGGATTAATGCTTGGTGGTGAAAGGTTGTTGAAGTTTTGAAAAGATTGGTTGTTAGTATCTGGGAAGATGTAATTTTCAGGTAATGTTGGAGTTGGAGTTGAACTGGAAACATGGTTGCATGTGTGCTCTCCTACGTAAGTGATTTCGATAACCGTTGGATCGTTGTTGGACTTTTGAACTTTCTTTGTAGCTATACAACCTTTACCACGTCCATGTGAGCATCGATAATAGCCTCTGTAAGTGACAAAATCAAATATATAGGATAACCAAGAAATTTAAGAAAAGTACATTTGTTCAGAAGCCCTGTTTGATTCTCATTATTTGAAAACTCATTTTTCTTTCAAATTTATTTTCAACCACACATTTCACAATAAAATATTTTGAACGTAAATTCAAATTTTTTTCTTATTTTTCAAACACACATTTTCCAGAAATTCACTATTACAAAACTCATTTTCATAAAATAATAATAATAATAATGGGGCTCAAATTGTTGCATGTTTTTAGTACAAAGAATCTCACACTTCTTATCTCAAAAAAAAGGGTCTCTCTATGAAATCCTGTGTCACAGAACGCGTTTAAGTATGAATATGAGTAATTGTAAGAATTGAAACAAACTAATAGCAATCTTACATATGGTTAGTAATAGGAAATTTTCGATCTTTTCCTACCTCGGATATTTGGCTCCAAGGATGTCTTTTTGCCCGTATTTTTTCCAACTATAGCCATCATCAAGCTGTTCTTCCAGTCCTGTCCCTGGACATAACTGAACTTTCTTGGTGGACGTAGGCATAGCCTTTCTGCAATATTGCGATGCAAAAATTAAGATTCAAGCATAGTAATTTGAAATTGTGCATTACAATGGGCACTGCATGATAAAACATTGACCTCTTCCTAGTTGTGTTCGGATATTCCTTGAATTCTCGATCAAGATCATCGTCATCCTCATTGTTGAGCATGGATAAAGCTTTCTCGTACGAATTTTTGATTCTCTGAATCAAGAATTCGCAAGTTTCATCTGAAGAAGACGAAGTATTGAGACTAATCTGTAGCTGCTTAGCCAGTTCTCTCCCTTGTGTTAGCTCATTCGTCAGATTCTTCAACTCCGCATCTGCTGAATTCTCCATTTGCAAGCCACAAAAAGGAAGTGGACAAGACTAACAAAGGGATGCAAACATGGGATTATGCTAGCAACCTAGGAGATTGTAAAATACTAAAAATGAAACTATTGACATTTTTTTGGAACCATGCAAATTTAGGTGAAAATGATCAGATAAAAGAATGAATATTTAGTGGTTTAGGACTGGGTTTTTATACTTCTCTTTTGAACAGCGAAGTGGAGACAGACGAGAAAAGATGAGGAATAATCAAAGTTTGACCGAGTAATTGTTGAAAGAAGTCAAATGACAACTAACTAACGTAAATCCCGCCAAAGAACAACTAACAATTGTTCCTTGGTCACCAAAGTTTTTGGTTCTGTCAAACTTTTATAACAGGAATCTTAATTTAGCCTGATCTCAAACTTGTTAGAACACGAGTGATGCTAGACATACAAAGGGAGTTTGACAAAAAATTTATCGATTGAACACTTGTCAATTTTTTATTGGTTTTCATCAAAACAGACAAAAAAAAATACAACATACGATGCCTATAATAATTCCCGCAATTATAATCTGGACTTTACACACCCACTTGGACACCTCTAGTGAAGAGGGATATATATCTTATGGCATAAGCAAACTTAATAGAAGAACCCGCTTCTTATTTTAGATGTAATTGCTATCTTATTTTTAAATAAATATTTTCTTGTAACCTTGAAAAAAATATTTATTTTAAAAGTTGTAAATTTACTTATAATTAGATTTGCAAAAGAATGCATACATACATAGAGAGAAAGTCGGTGATGAATT
>CAIGRB010088438.1:0-20426 GCA_903798255.1 Fraxinus quadrangulata | reverse complement strand
CCAGGAAAAAACAAAGTCAGCGATGATATATATGCTATTTCCAGTCCATACCTTCGTAAACTTAGCCCCTTCATAAAACTCTTCTTGTTTAATGCGTGATGTCCTCACATAGCGAGAAACATATGTTGCTTTGCCATCTTTTATACGCATTCCATGAATCATTCTGCAGAAATGAACATTTCCAAACACATTTTTAACTCCAATATATATCACGATGCTGGATTAGTTCAAACTCCAATGAATTTTTTTAAGTCAAAATTACCAAAAGGTGTAACAGAAAATAACAGAATATAGCCCTTGTTTGAGCCAATTTGGGGAAAAATGTGTTTTTGAATAGTGAATTTTTAGAGAATGTGTGGTTAAAAAAGTAAGAAATTTTTTTCGATTTACTTGTAAAATTATTTTATTGAAAAATGCGTGAATGAAAATGAGTTTTGAAAAAAATGAGCTTTTGAAAAAATGGGGCTCGAACAAGGGCATAGTATAAATGCTTTACTGAAAGAAATAAAGTAAATAGAACTAGAAAACACACAAAAAAAAAAATTCAAAGCAGAAACAAAACTAATTGAAATTACGTAAGAACTTATCTCATTATATAAGACAAAAAGAAAAAAGATGGTGAATTTTTGAAAACCTATTTTTAATGGGCCCAACAATGGAAAGACAAAATAAAGATGAAAACGGATTTTTCAGTTCATTTTCAACCAACTTGTTATGGAGCTCGAAAGACTTGTGAATTTGGAGGATGTAATTATTAATACTTAGCAATAAGATATAGCTCTTAAAGTTTGAGCAAAGGATTCTCTGGTTTTGGGAAACAACAAGAACGGAGCACAAAACTTTCAGTGTTTTATGAGATTCAAATTTATGCACTTTTGATGAGAAGCTATATTCTTAAGAATAATGCTTGATTGAAAAGATGAAAATACGGGCTCTAATCTTTAAATTGGATTCAGAACAAAAACTTATGTATCACTAAATCAAAGTATCATCTGTCATAGGCTAAATTTAACATGTAAATAAATGATATCACTTAAAGGCAATACTGTCCCGGATGCTTGAGGCAGTCTATTCCATTTCCTGCCAAGAAGAGATACCTCTTTCAAGTAGATTTCAGAAACGTGCAAAAAAACAGTATCTAGTGTCAAGATTCCAACAAAAGTGATGATTGAAGGGTAGGAAGGGAGGAGAGGTAGACATTTCCCTCAGTGAAAGTTAAAATTAATTAATTATGCATCACAATAAATGAACGAGCAAGAAAAAGCACGCACCCATCTCCATCAAACCTGCAAAGAGAACAAACAAAGAAGATTAGACAAATTTGGCTATCAAATCACAAGAACTGAGAAATCCATTACAAAAAGTTAGAAATATGAATGAGATGAATTATAAGAGAAGACCATGTGAGGCTCTAAAGAAAATAATTTGAGAAAGGAAAAAGAATTACCAATGATATCCAGCAACTGGCGCAAACTTTGGGTTAGGACCGACCCTCACAAACTCACCATTCAGACACTCCTGTGATGGACAGAGTTTTCACTAAATTAGATTGATGCAGCCAAAACACGCAACTTAAGCACCACAAATGGGGATGATTACAAAATCAATTGAAAGATGGAAATGAGACCACCTTACTCATATATGCTACACTTAAGTACAATACTGACAAGCTAAGCCTAATTCCACATAACTTACAAATACATTTGATGATCTGCTAAGTGCTAAGTATTTATCTCACAACCTAGCTTGATATACCAAAATATTATTCATTCATTGGGTGTAAACATTAAAGGTATTTGTCCAAGAGCTTGTCAAGCCTAGACAAAATCAGATTGCATTTCTTAAATGATTACTAAAATATAATGTCTTCTATGTAAGCAAACCATTTCTTGGTTCAATAAAGAAAACTTGTACCTCGTGATGAAAATAAAACAAAATTCTTTCATATACTCCTTTCTCTATTTTTTTTTTTTTTCCATATACTATAGAAGCTAAAATTCTGTACCCAAATAAGTTTAAGAAACATGCCGAAAAAATATATAATTTCCATAAAATTGATCAAGAAACATACATACAGTCCTTAACACGACCATCGAGATCATAATTGGACTCACCGGGAGGTGCCCTATGACAGGGAGGTCCTGTAGTGGAGGAGTTTCATCAACTGGAGCAAAATTACCAGAAAGATAATGAAGGGGTTTTTTGGGATCATGCATTAGCTTCACCAAAGCCCATTCCAACCAGTCCACGGCCTTGGAAACGATACCTTTTCTGGGATTTGGTTTCACCACCACAACACCACCGTCTCTCCTCTCTTCTTCTTTCTGCCCCATCTCTTTTCTCAACTTTCAACAGTCAGTGCGAAATTTTAGAGCGTTTGTACATATAGTGGGTGGATTTCTGTTGCAATTGCGTGGAGAATTTGGTGTGCGAAAGTGTGCGTGGTGTGGATGATTTCCACTTGTCGTGATCTTTTGTCGGTTATGAGGTTCTTGATAGTTCAGGTGGTGGATTGGAGCCGCTGGCCATAATATGGCTAGGAATTTTCAACATATACGACCGTTGTGTGGCTCCAAGTTTTAGCGCATGTTTGTCTCTGTAAAAGTGTCCGTTTGATGACTTCTACAAGTATGTTCGGCCTGACTTCTTTGGGTTTGTTTCTGCTCTTTTAAAAGAACTTTATAAAGAAGCTACAATTTCAATCATCTTTTTATTCGGGCACGTCTGAATAAAAACTGCTGACCTGGCTTTTTGCACGCATACGTGGATAAAAGATATCGAGCATACTCACGTCTACGCAAGCTAATTCAACACTCTTGGATAGGTCACTAGTCAATAGGATGTTTCGAATTGGGTGTGGGAGGAGCTCTACGAAGCGAAAAATGTTTCGGATGCAAGCGATATATATGAGTGGGATTGTATAATAAAGAATAATAAAAAATAGCCGGCGAACACATTCAACTCAAACAATCAAAGAATGATAGAGCAAGAGAGGAGATGTAATATAGCCTTAAGTATATATATAGTTGCATTAGTCTTCTAATGATACAAGAAGGAGTATTTATAGTGTTGCAAATGAAGTGATGCCTATTGGATGAAAAAGCATGTGACTTCATGTATTTAGCTGAAAGTCCTATTATAGGCATCAATCTAACTTCACTAGCCCGTGACACATTTAATGCAATTAAAAAGGTAGTCACCCTACAACCTAAATTGATAAGATTTGACGTATCTCTCTTTAGAAAAATCAAATCAATCATTTGAATAAGATTTCATCTACATGAGATCTTTTGAAGGAGGTGGGCACCATTTCAAATGTTTACTCCGAGTTGAGCTTTTGTATAAAGGGCTTTGGTGGGAAGGGCTTCGGTAAATGAGAGCTTTGGAACAAAACTTCTCTTCTTTCCTCTACTTCACTTCAGTAATGGGCTTCCAAAGTGAGCTTCGGTCAATAGAGCTTCAGCATAAACATGAGCTTCATTTTACTTTCCTTTCTTAAAATATTGATGACGTTGGTTGTAGGCCATAGGGCCTTGTCCTTTATTAAGCTCCGCGTGAGATGCCACATATGCTTCATCTAAGGCCTCGGTTGTGAAGCATGACAAGAACTAGAAATTTATTAGATTCTTAACTAAAAATATGTATGAATTTCAAAGTTGAATACTATTAAGTAATCAATGCTGAAGGGGTTCTTTTCTGAAATAGTTGGCTGCATAGACTTTTGTTGACACTTTGATCTTAGAGAAGTCAGAAGATAAATATTATCTTTTATCCCGAGATAAGAGATTATTCCTTTTCTAAGTTTGGCGATATCATAGAGAATAAAATTGTGAGATACAAATACCAAAAAATAAATAAAAAAAACGGGGGAAAAAAAGGACTGAAAACACATAAAAAAATAATAAAAATGGGGGTTAATTGCCTGATTTATCACTGAACTTTGAGTAAGATTTTCAGGGTATCACTGAAGTTCAAAGATTTTCCCATTAGTCATCGAACTTCAAAAATTCCCCGTTAATTATTGAACGTTAATTCCCATTACGAAACGTTAGAAGGTCATTGAATTTCAAAAAATTTCTCGTTAGTCATTAAACTTTATAAAATATAATCTCATCAATCACTCAGTGACCGATGAGATTAGGAGTGGGCATTTTTTTTCAAAAACGGTGAACCGAATCGGAACTAAATAGAATTGGTCGATTATGGGACCATACATCGAAAACCGATCGGTTTGGTCAAGTTCTCGATACTACTATGAGAAGCAACAATGAATTTGGCTATCTCAAATTTCTCTTTTTACTTGTGCCAAGATACACCAAATCTTTAAACACTAGACCCCAAACTTATCTCACGTTAAAATTTTATTTTTCATATGATTCTTCTTCTTTCCTTTAATGTGTAATCAAAATTCAAGTCTAAATAATTTTATAAATTCATAGTTTTAATGCAACACTAGGAAAAATTTATTTTAGTTCAATATTTCATAAAAACTCAATTTTATTGTTGTTTTCAATGTGACAGATTATTAAGAACCACGATCCTTAAGAATTACTAAAATAATTAAGCTGTTGTTATATGAATTTTTTTAAGAATTAATTTTTAATCAAGATTTTATTGTTTATATTGTGTTTAATAGTTTATTATTTTTTCGCCTTAATAAGTTGGTCATGAGTTATGGAGTGATTTTTGTTTGTTACCTTGTTTAATAGATTTTTTTAAAAAATTATTGGATTACAAGAATGACAAAAGTGATTTTCAATTTGACAAATTGTTTCAAATTTTATTTTTATAATTTTTTTAAATATAAAGAATCGGAATAAACTAGACCGAATCGGAATCAGTTGGTTCGGTTCTATAATTAAATATGAAACCAATTGTTTCATTTATAAGATTCTCATGGTACTAGGTTCGGTTCGATTTTCTTCAAAATTGAATCGAATCATACTACACCAACTTCTAGGTGAGATTACAATTTGTAAATCGGACTAAATGTATTTTGAAATTAATGGAACATGTTTGAAAAACAATGATATTCAATTCCAAGTGAAAAATTTATAGGAGAAAAATAGATTAAGCCCTTGTTTGAGCCCCGTTTTTGAGAAAAAAATTTACTTTAAAATAATATTTTTTTGAGAATGTATGATTAAAAATAAGATTTTTTATTTATTTATGTGTAAAATTATTTTATTGAAAAATGTGTAGTTAAAAATGAGAGATTTTTTTTTTTCCTTTTTTAAATTGGGCTCAAGCAAGGGCTAAAATGTTAAGATAATCCATTAAGAAGGCTTATATCTTTAAATAACATAGAGACATAACAAATTGTATGTACCTAGAATATTGAAAATTGAAATATTTGAATAAATTATGTCGTTAGAGAAAGAAATGAAATCGAAAGAAAAATTGTTGACAATATTTTTGTATAAGGTAGCACTTCATATTATAAACTGGAACGATGATGTCGTTGTAATTCCATCGAAGAATACCAATGATCATATAAAAGGATGCAATCTAATTAAAATTGAACTTAATAGAGAATTATGTAGTTCAAACACATAATGGTATATACTTATGCAAAACTAAAATAATAAAAATGAAGTCGTATTATAATATGTTATTCAAACTCGATTTATTGAACATGATAAGTTTTGAGGAAAAAATATAAAATATCATTATTTCGTATTAAAGATTGAAAATAAAAGTATAAATCTGATCCATTCGATCATTACCATTTCAAGTCAACATATTTTTTACGAATTCATATTTTGTAAATTTAAAAATTTTCAATTTTCGAAAACAAGAAAAGAGAAGGAATATTGGGTAGTGGTCATGACCATAACTTTGTCACGTGACTGAGGTCCCCTGTCACGTGAAAATGACATCAAATCTCGAAGTTCATTAACCGCCGCCCAGTTTGACGGCGGAGTACGGCTACACCAAATAGTTGCCGTCGTGAGCGTGCCAAACGCATGCCCAGCACGTGCAATTATGACAGGAAATTCGTTGACAGATAAAAAAAATCGCAGTTCACAGAAAACACATGTAAATGAATGAAAAGCTCATGCGTTTTTTGAAAAGCGTGAAATTGCAGTTATCCGTTCTGAATTCTTATCCTTAAAATTCTTAAACCTTATCTCTGAATAATATGATAATCTGCAACTTGTCTGCTTGATAAGAGAGAAAAGTTACATTTGGTCATTTCCATCAAGAGTTTTGCTACCCTGGACGAACAGAAGGCACATGTGGCCCCCACTGTGTCTCCTTAGCAAAATTAATATTCCACGCCTAAATTCAATTTTTTTTTTTTTTACTTTTTAAACACACGTCCTCTTATGAATAATTATTCAAAATATAAAAGTTGATAAAAATTTAAATTTTGAATAATATGAAATATGTGGTTAAAATTAGATTTGATTATTTAAAAGTTAACAAAAATTTTATTGGACAGGCACTTGTTTAAAAAGGGTCATCTCATCCTTCTATAGTTGAATAATACGCTACCACCTGGATTCATATTAAACACACTTAGTACTAAATAATTTTATACTAGAAGTTGTCCAGGAGGTCCATGTAACAGCTTGAGGACCGAGTAAATTCAAATGGGTGGAAAGTAAACCAGCTTTCCCCCATGTACAGAAAACTTCCCACCGTTTCTCACCAAAAAACTCTTAATGTGCAAGCCTCACAGTGTATTAAAAACAATTGTGCAGGACCCCGTGTGTGAGTATTCTAGTGAAATTCTGTGAGTTTGATTTCTGTACATGAAGCAAAGTTCAAAATAAATTACCAAAAATCGATTGAGCAAAAAGTCCTCAATAATAAGAGAAAATTAGTTTTAAGCTCCATATCTTGCAATTAGTGTCATTCCGGTCCCTAATCTATTCAAATTTGTGAATTTGAGCCCTACGTGACGAAATCATCCATGCGAACGTTAAAGCCGCATGCAACTTAAAATTGTATGGCAAAATTGTCAAATTATTTAGCGTCTAGTTTTATATAACATAAAATTTGCGTACAATTTTAAACACCCACATTGATAGTTTCCATCATTTGAAGACCAAGATTCATAGATTTAAAATAGATTGGACATAGAACGCCACTTTTAAAGATTATAACAACCTAAAAACGTGATATCTAAACAGTTTGGAGCTCGACCTTCATCTCCCTCGTGAGAATAAGTTTATGTTAAAAGACGAGTTAATTTCAACCACGATCTCTAAATTTTATTAAAATTTTCAAATTGTCATCAAAGTAATTTTCTTACTATAATAACTTAAGTTTATAACTGTTACACTAATGATTATTGATTACTCTAAAATCTTAAGTACCATTCTTAAATTTTAACGTGGACACAAATATCGTTAACTAATATGTCACGTTAGACAAAGTTGTGTTAATTATAGTAAAGACATAGATATCAAACACGTTTTTTCAAAATTGTTCAATTTTAATGAACAATCACTTGTTGAAAGTTCATATTTTTGTTGACCGAATATTTTATTGTAAGATATTTTTATTTTGCATCGTTAATTTACATTGTTTGTGTCCTAATTGAAAATTTATAGTCATACTTGAGTTTCCAATATGGTGACCATTAGTATAGCTAACATTTTTGATAATTAAAAAAAAATATGAAAAAAAAGAACGGTTCTTCACATGAATTATGCTATGGGTATATAATTTATGTAAGTGTCCATATCCCTTTACATGGGATGTGGTCCACCTTTTTATGGGTCCCACGGGTACGGACGTACATAAATTATGTTCATTAAGAGTTTTCCTCCTCATATATGTATATACATACATTTCTGCTACAGAATCAAACAATTGAGAATTAAAAGAATCTGATTTTCTAGTCGGCGGTGTTTCTTTGAATTCCTCGTATTTCTTCACTTATTTTTGTCTCCTCCTCCATCAGCTTTCTTTTTCAGACAGGTGCGCAGGAATTTGATGGTCCCTATATTCAAAACCTGTCATAGAAAAGCTAAAACTTAACAATAAAGCAACTATTTTTGGCAAAAACATTAATTGCGACTTCATAAATTTTATTTTATTAGCAAACTTTATATAGTAATTCGAGGTTTCTTTAACATTATTGTCCCTGTAAATTGAAGAAATCATTCACATGATGCTCTATAATATACTGTCTACACATACTTAGAAACTTATCTTGAAATGAGAAACCTTTTATTCTATATTGATTAGTGTGTGGCAAAAACACTGTTCCAAAAAAAAAAAAAAAAAGTTGCTTTGAAAATCTGGTCTTTGGTAAGACTTATTTAAGGGCTGTTGAAAAAATTGGAACTTGGGTTTACTGGATCAGTATAAAATGGTTCCAAGTTTAATTTCATTTAAATTGAAAGGGGATTCATGGATGATGGTTTGAGTTTGATAATGTTTATGTTTTTCTCGGGAATCTTGATTTTGTAGTGTATATTGTTCGGACATGAATTCTTTAATGTGGTGTTTTTCAGTTTTTGCTAATTGGGTAATTTTGATTATTTTTTCCCATATCCATATGAGTTAAGTTCTGTCTAGGCAAAATTGACCCTTTCGTCCGTGAAAGAGGTTATTGGATATGCAGATTGGTTCTCTTTTCTTTTTGAATGTAGCTTCATATTCATGGGAAAGAATGAAGAATCTTATTTAGTACTATTATATTTCATGCATAGGTTTACAACTCGATTACTTCATCTAAATGTGCTAAACTTGCCACTCCATGGGCACATTGTACTTTATCTATCTCTGTAAAGCGCATGGAAAATAACTATATCTGTCTTTTATTTTTATCTATACACGTGTTAGTAAACTACAGTAACAAGTTGCAATCTTGAATTGGGTTTGCAGAAGTTCCCTCCTTGGTGAAATAAATATTTTGTTTGCTATGGAACATTCACCAAAGGAAATTGATGAAAATGAGATAGTAAGAAGTGAAGAACTCGTGAGGATAGATGGTAATATGTCTACCAATCCTATCGAACAAGAGGGTCATAGTGTGTTGGCCTCACCAGCATTTTGTGTGTCTACAAGCAGTGAGTGGCTAGGAAGTTCAACCCATGCCAATTTGAGTACATTGGAAGGTTATGATTTGAAAGGAGGTGAAATGTATTTGGCTGATACTGCACGTCCTTCTACAAGTCTCTCTTCTGCGAACGATGCAGGTTTTGTGCTCGAGGAATTGACTGCAAGAAATTATGAGTATGGATCTCCTGACTCATCTTTTCTTAGCTGCTCAACCACTAGAAAGGGAAATAACAATAAGGGGAGATATGTGCATCAATTGGGATTGCATGGGCCTAAAAGTATTATCAGAGATAGAGATTTGATGTCCCGGAATAAGGATCCGCTGGCATTGATTTCTAGGGAAGATTTGCCAAGAACGAACTTACATGAGTCGAAACCTTTATCAAGTAGGCAAAATGACAAAGACTCCAGTAGAATATCTTCCCATTTGACTGATGGTTATAACAAAGAATCCTCTAGTAGAATGCCTCATGGCTACGATCGGTCTAAAATCTTATCTTCGTCAAGTTTCTCTCAGTTTTTCGGTAAGCAGTCATTGGTGTCAATAGAGAATAATGTTCCAAATAAAAGCCTCAGAGTTTGTTCTGAATTTCATAGAGCAAGAATGGGTCAGAATAAAGACAAGCAGACTTCCTCGAGTAGAAAAGCATCGGATATATCCCTTTCTAGTCAGGTTCATTCTTGTGATGGTGGCGGGAAAGGACTTGAATTGCCTCATTTTGGGATTACATTGAGAGAATGGCTAAATTCTGGGGTTTCCAAGATAAACAAAAGTTACAGGCTGCATTTGTTTAGGCAGATTGTGCAGATGGTGGATATTACACATTCTCAAGGCTTTTCCTTGCTGGATATATGTCCATCTTCGTTTGTTTTATTGCCACCTGATGATGTCAAATACATTGGTTCGTCAATGCAGGTAGAATTACCGAGTTTGGTGGATCGGGATATTACAAAGAAGAGACATTTAGAGCATGAAATGTCTCCACGTGGAAAAGTTGGTGTAAATCAGCAAAAAGTATGCCAGGACAAATTGAAAATGCATAAACCTCCATTCATGCATAAACCTCCATTCATCTCCAAAAATGGTGTCAATGACAAGGGTTCTGATCAGATAAGGACTGGCATCAGGGATATGGAAAACTCTAACCACCCTGAATGTACAGCTCGAAACAATTTTACTCATGAAGGCACGTCTATCCAGGGGCAGTTTGGGTTTGCATTTGATGCTGCTCAGTTGGAAAAGAAATGGTATACTTGTCCAGAGGAGCTTGATAATCTTCAATCAAATATCTACAGTCTTGGTCCTTTGTTATTTGAGGTGAGGATTATTGTTGATTTATCTAAGCATCATGTTCTTTAAGTTTCGACTTAAATTTCCACTATTATGATCTACTCTCAGTATTAAAAGTAACTCCTCTTTTCCGTACATTGTACATGAGTCTATCTTCTGCTTAATAACCGTTAAAGGTAGGAGACTAATTGTGAATGCTAACATCAGGTTTCTTGTTCTCCTTCCTTGGACTTGATATGTCAAAATGTAACGCACTGTGCAAATTTTGGCACGCCACATGCTTTATATGTTGGAAATGTATAGGTTGAGAATCATACAATCGAATATGTAAAGCTTTGTTAAATTGCTCTTTCTAATTTAAAATGACAACTGAAATTTAACAGCAGAGAACATATTCATTGACTGAACACAAAGAGAGGAAAGAAGGGAAAGGGCAACGTATCTCGGAACCCACACAACGTAAATGAACTTAAAAAATGGGGACTTGTGTGTTTTAAGTCATCTTATGATTTTTAACTCTGGATTTTATTTTAAAAAAAAAAAAAAAACGTAAGACCAAATACATGTAGCTTTGCACTGATACTTATTTGTTCCATCAGTTGCTTTGGCATTTTGAGTCAATAGAAGCACATTCTGCGGCAATGCTGGATTTGCGCAATCGGATTCTACCTTCTAATTTTCTTTCTGAATGTCCAAAGGAAGCTGCCATCTGTTTTTGGCTGCTGCATCCTGAACCTTCTTGTCGTCCAACAACCAGGTATGTTTTCTTGAATTGTCAAATCTGTTTTACTTCTTCTAGTGTGATAGAATCTGAATTTTGTCATAACTATGAAATGCCGAGACATGTAAAATGTAGCCAAGATTGCACACTTGTAGAAATCATCAAATGATAGTGGTTTCAACTATATGTCCAGACTTATATTTCTGCAAAGATGCCAATAAAGAAGAAAGTTCCGGAAAGAAAGTTGATAATGTTGTATTTTAATTGCATGAATATTAGCTTAAATAAGAATCACATGCTTCCAAAATATTAGTAAGTTATAAGTCAAACTATTACCATGATTTTCAATGGCAGCAAATTTGTTTTGGCATGTGCCATCCTGTAATGTTTTTCGTCTTTTGAAATGAGAGACCTAATGATAAACAGAGATACCTGTGGCTCAAAGACGTTTTAGCATCCATCAGATGATGAAAATTGTAGCTCTAAAATCATCTACTAAAAGAATATGCGGGTCAGAATGTACAAATCAACAGTTAACAGAACCACGCTGTCATAGTACACTTTCCAATTGCAGGAGAACGATGTTCATGTGTCATATTTTACACAGTTATTATCGGTCGAGAATTCTAAGGGCTAGTAAAGCTTTCTTCTTTACGAGTGTAATAACATCTGACCCACAACCTAGGAGATCAAGATACATTAATGATTGGGAAAATAGTAGCATTGGTCCACAACCTATTGTTGGAATAGCAAGTTGGTCCTTTAAAATTAAAAAAAGGAGCAAGTGTTCCTCAATCTTTTATTATAGTTCCCATCACTCTCCAATGACAAAAAGCGTACAGTTCTCCATTAGATCGTCACATGTCACATGACCCTCATTGAAACATCCGCACTTAAAATTTGTGGGAACCAGTTCAAGTTGGGAAACAAAATCTAGCGTCAAGAAGTTGAACATGCGAGGGTTACATGACAATTTAAGGGAGATGTGGATGGTTTTCGTGGTTCAGGAGCAATAGGTTGGGGATGTACTGCAATTTTTCCTTGATGATTTGAACCCTTTATCCCACTAAGAAATCATGAATCTATCTCCTATGTTTATGATACGTCAGTTGCTATGCTGCATATTTGACTGACAGGGAACTTCTGAATTGTGAGATAATTTATGGATCTGAAGAGATGACTCTAGGAGGTGATGAGCCATCATTTGCTAACAAGTCTGCTGATGCTGAGTCAGATCCCTTACTTTACTTTCTAGTTGCATTAAAGGAAGAAATGCAGAATAAGGCCTCCAAGTTGTTGGAAAATATAGAATTCTTAGAAGCTGATATCGAGGAGGTTGAGAGAAGGTATGCTTTTCGAAGATCTTCAGACAGGATTGATGGAGACCACGATGCAAGACAGAAACCTTTACTTAAAGATAATGATTCATTTTGTAGGACAGATTTGTTTGGGGTTAAGTTGACGAGCAATATCAGTGCACTTGAAGATGCTTACTTCTGTATGAGATCCCAAGTCCATATTCCTGAAATGGAACGATCAGACAAGGACATATTGAGGAGTCGTGACAGGTGGTCTTGGGTTCAAAATCAATACCAAGAGCCAAAGATGGAAGAGAAGTCCGTTGATCGAGTTGGAGCCTTCTTCGAAGGTATTTGTAAGTTTGCTCGCTACAGTAAGTTTGAGGTCTGTGGGACATTAAAAAATGGTGATATTCTTAACTCAAGCAACATGATATGCTCTTTGAGTTTTGATCATGAAGAGAACTTCATTGCTACTGCTGGAGTCTCAAAGAAAATCAAAATCTTTGAGTTCGATTCCCTTTTGAATGACTCTGTTGATGTTCAGTATCCAGTGATCGAAATGCCAAACAACTCTAAATTTAGCTGTGCTTGTTGGAATAACTACATCAAAAATTATTTGGCATCTGCCGACTATGATGGTCTAGTGCAGGTATGTATGTATTCAGTACTCTGTTCACAACTGAATGCTCCTAAATGTATGAGCTACTGCAGTAATGTTATACATATTGATATTTCAGGTAACCGTAAGAAAATGATTTCTTTGTGTTTCTTTCTAATTAGTAGTAAAGTACATATAGAATCTCTTCTATAAATTCCCTTATCTTTAATCCTCACCCTCTCAAGACCATTATTTCAATTGGAATACTTTCAACTGAGTTTATTAGAGAGTTTCTTTGCCTCCATCAACACTATAGGTTTTATTCTCTCTCTGTGCTTAGAATGCATATAAAATTGCTTTGTTGATAAGGAAAAAAATGAACCAATAATGTTATGAATTCCTTCAAATTTTTTGCTAAGAAGGATATGAACTTTGTTATGTGCACCAAGCATAGATATGATCATCTATTAGCACATGTATCCAACTTCTTCAACATCTTTGCGTTGGCAATGCACATCTGCCCTGCCCGTTTTGATTCTATGACCTTCTATTATCAAGTTCTACTTTCCCATGTTTATTACAAATATATAGTTAGAAGGACATGGTTTTTCTGTCGATAAATTCTTTTATTATCATTATTACATCTATAATGCTGTATATCTGAAACTTTTAAGGTATGGGATGCAAGAACTGGACAAGGACTTGCCCAATACATGGAGCACCAAAAGAGAGCTTGGTCCGTGGACTTTTCCCAAGTAGATCCAATGAAGTTTGCAAGTGGGAGTGATGATTGTTCAATCAGACTATGGAGCATCAATGAGGTACAATCTCTTGTACCATTTGTATACTGCTCGATGAAATTTATCATAATTATGGTCAGAGAAAGTTGACACTAAATTGAGGTTGTATCTTTACAGTTTACATTGAGAACCTTAGAGGTCCAAATGTCTCAAGATGCGTGTCCCATAAAAAAGGGAATAAAAGACGAGTAAAAATAAAAATAAAAATAAAAAAAGAAAGAAAGAATAGAAGATCCTAAGAAGAAGTGGCTGATAGATCTCCGGATCCTGAGTTCAACTTTGTGTGCATTCCTACTTAAACCAAGCTACTGCTGACAATTGCAATATGTTTCTCCATTGAGACTTCATTAAATAGTGAGAATGAAATGTCTGATTTGATTGCACAGAGAAATTCAATGGGCACAATTTGGAGTCCTGCCAATGTTTGCTGTGTTCAGTTTTCATCTTTCTCCTCTCATCTGCTGGCTTTTGGGTCTGCTGATTATAGGATCTCTTGTTATGATTTGCGACACACTAGAATTCCGTGGTGCACATTAATGGGCCATGGAAAGACTGTCAGTTATGTGAAGTTTTTGGATTCAGACACTCTTATTTCCGCATCCACAGATGACACATTAAAGCTCTGGGACCTCAAGAAAACCAGCATAAAGGGGTTGTCCCCAAATGCTTGCTCATTGACCTTTAGTGGACATACTAATGAGAAGGTCAGTTTTCGCATACTGTAATTATTTATTTTATCTATAGTAGTATAGGTTGTCCATTTTTTTCTCTGACTGTTTATCTTCCTTTTTTATTCAGAACTTTGTGGGCTTGTCTGTGTTGGATGGATATATAGCATGTGGTTCGGAAACTAATGAGGTAATATTAGTTTATCATTCAACATTTGTTTTTTTTGTTATAAAACATAGATATGTACATATGCTGGTGCAATCTGTAAATGATGGTTTTTGATGCGAGAATGTGACTTGTTACTGTCCTACTTGTTTGAATTCACAAACACAAAACAATGTGAAAAAATAGAAAGGAAGCAAGATAACACTGGTAACCATTATAAGGTCTTGGTTTGAGTCTTTCGTGTGTTTCCAATATCATTGTTTCAGAATAGCATAAAAGGCTTAGTGTTGATGCACAATGGATTGGTGAGATTATCTTAGCTTCATTTACCAATATAAAGAAGGGTAAATGATACCATTGGTCATTCAATTTATAGCGAATTTTTATGTTAGTTACCAAACTTTATTTTGTTCCAAAGTTGTAACTGCAATTTTCTTTTTATTTAAGTTTGATCAATTAGTTAAAATCTGTTAGTTTTTCTAATGGAATATCCGACATGAAAACCTCCATGTTGATGCTGCCACGTCAGATTGGCATCTTACATGTCAGACATCCCTTAGGAAAAATTAATGATTTTAATCAAGCGACCAAACTGAAACAAAAAATGAACTTCAGTGACTACTTCAACAAAATAACTTCCGATTAGTGTGAAACTTTGCCATGAATTGACTGCCTTGCATTGTTTTTAAGCCCATATAACAAATAAATGTATAATATTTTTCTTCTGGTAGATGGATGACTCTGCTTGTCCGATATTGTCATACCCATTTGACCTGAATTATTAGCATCAAAGCTTTATGAAAATTGTTCAGAACCCGAAATGAATGAATACCTCGTTTATTGCTAATTCATTTAAGCAGTTGATCTATTCCTTTTCTTTCAGGTTTATGCTTACTACAGATCTCTGCCAATGCCAATTACTTCTCACACGTTTGGAAGCATCGACCCAATTTTTGGACACGAGAGTAGCGATAGTAATGGGCAATTTGTTTCAAGTGTTTGTTGGAGAAGAAAATCTAACATGGTTGTTGCTGCAAACTCTAGTGGTAGTATAAAGATATTGCGTTTGGTATGAAGGTTTCTTCTCGTAGTTCATAAATAAGATTCATTTCGTTAGATGTTTCTTTAGTATTGCCTCTCTATTGGTGGACTTGAGTCAAGTAGAATCATCAAGGATTGGTTGCAGCCGAGAAATGATCTTCTGTCGCAGTTCAAAGGCCAGCAGTGCTGAATACTCCACGAGATTGGCCGATACACGGTTAGAATAATTCATCCATGGATTTCATAGTTCTTAAACAGCTTTAGTATGCCCGATAAGGTTTTTGAGAAGCTGAAACATTTATGCCAATAAGATGTTGGAAGTGGTAAGAAGAGCTTTTTGTCATGAAAATTACCATACAAGAAATATACGAGGTTTAGGTTTGCATTCCAACTGCAATTTATTGTATCCATAAATCATTGTACCCAATAAATTATGCATATCGATATTAATTGATGATGAGCGGAGAGATGGTCAAACCTGATATACTGGTTTGGGAAGTCATATGCCAATGCAGGACGAGTTCTAATAGTCTAGATCATGTTATCCACGTAAAATGATCACTTGGGGCTTTCCAATCTGATATGGATGGACATTAATGGATTGTTTGGTAGAGTGTACTGGAAACTACTCGGTAATGTTAAGGAAACAATGTTTGAACTCTTTTTCATTGTCTGTCCAGTCCAATCACGAGTACCAGACATGTCATTATTTTACTCCTGTATAATATTTACTGGCTGCATTTTCATCTATTAGTTGTATCTAAGACATTTTGAAGTATTCATGGCATAATTGAAGAGACTATTCTGGGTGTGGGAAGCCGGTGGAAAGTCAAATTCTTCTTTCTGTTAGCCTCTGAACTCTTGTTTTAAGTGGAATTAGTCATATTCCACTCGGGATGTTTCTTTCTTCTGTATTTCTCTACTGGGTATGATCACACAGTTCTTATCAGCTATTGGGAGTCATCGGGTTTGCTGAATCTACGGATAGGATGATTCATCAACCTCCATGCCTTCCTAGAAACTTATTCTTCCACCCCTTGTAAGTGATTATTTTAGTACGAAGTCCATGACTTCTCTTGCTGTTTAGTTGAGGGCATAAAGAAAACTATCTCGCCCCTTGCAGTTTCTGTTTAAATTTAAACCTCTGGGACTTGTCTACTCCATAGTGAAGTCACACTGGAGTTGTGTTCTTCATGACCACATTAACGTCTTTACCTTTTTTGTGCAGTAGTAATGCAGTTGTGCGGCTCCCATACGCTTAAGCATCGGTTCTTAGAAAATAACAGAAGAAAAATTCGTTAGAAAAGCACTCTCCAAATAAATATGCCACGACCTTTTCTGGAGGCTATCAAAATTCAGAGCACATGGAAATCAACTGAAATACACAGAACTGATGAATCAGTGTATGAAGGTCATAATTTAGTAAACAATTTTTCATTAGTAAGTGTTAGGAATTCGAGTAGATAATATGACGCAATATGAAGTATAGATCGCATAAACTAATAAACAAGAACAAGATTGAAAAGAAAAACAAACAGAAAGATGAAATTGACAGAGGAAACGAATATCTTATTAATAACAACCATGAGAGAAAATACAACTTCTGCCTTTTCTGTATTCTCTAAATTGAATGAAGAGTCGACTTTTTGTAGGAGATATATTCAAACCCTAGAATTAACCTAAAATATGGAAATTAGGTTAAAAATTGTGTAAAATAGAAAAAGAAGAAATCAAATCCACGGCCCCTTGTTCGAGCTGGCAACTGGCGGGCGACGAACTCCTTGTTCCAATTTTGTTCGTCTCACTCAAGCGATAAGCAGGCGTACGTCCAACGCCGTTAATCCACTCTTTTGCCATCTTAGACCCTATTTTGACATCTTCAAGTCCAATACTCCACAACACAAAGCCCTATACCCAATTTGAACTGGATTTGAGTCACAAAATTCAACAGCAAGCTTGTATTTCACCATCACAAAACTAATTGACAATATGTAAAAGATGCTTGTTGGCTTTGACATCTAAAGAATTCTTTCATGATGATAGTGTCTCGTTTTTAATATCAGGAGTGGGTTGAAATCGAGTGCTCGACTATTTATATTCTCATTGCGGATCACTTCTTGTTTTAAAGTCGTCTCTGACTCGTACTTGATATCTCCTTCCATGTCTATGATGCAGACGAACATCTGAAGTGGAATTCGTGGTCAAAAGCATCAAGTTAAACCTTCCCATTCTGGGAAGCTTGTACGATCTTCGACTCAATGTTGTTGAAGTATTTGGAGTAAACACGGATAGCGCAATCAAGTATCTGTAGGACTCTTAGAAAATTTGTTGAACTATCGATGAAAGAAAGAGATGTTGAGTGTGAATCACTCGTCGAAAGTCAATACGAGATCTCTTGTATGAGTACTTTTTATTGTTGGGATAGCAGTTTTAATCCTGTCAAAGGCTTTATTATTAGCAAACTTATTGAAGTTCTATTGATGCTATCATCTTCTTTGGGAGTGAAGTGTTCCGCTTTAGTCACTCCTCGTTTCCATTAGTAAATTTAATAGTTTTGTTGGAGCGTCTATTGACATGGTTGGGTGTGTTTATAAGTATTGGGGTTCACTATTTTTTGTGGCTTTAAATAAACAAATTGCTAGTCCTATGTAATAATTGTCTCTTGCTTATTTACTTTTTGTAAAAATCAACTTTTAAGCATGAATAAGCAAAACATTGATAGTGTTATTTACTTCACTAACATTCTTGTATTATGATATTAATAAGTTAGACAACGTCTATTGCACGAGTAATTTTGAACTGACAACACTCAATTAAATATTTTGACTGAAAATTATTCTAGGTGAGTATTGATTTGATGGATTAATCAAGTTATTTCAATTTGCTATGCTAGTCATCGTGCATGTCACTAATATGAACCAATTTTGTAAGTTTAATACATTTGATGAACAAAAAAAGTGTAGCGACCGAAGTAGCACATTTTGAACGGCACCGAACATATTATAATTGTAAAATCGGCTGATGAATAATTAGTTTAGCAATGATATTTAAACAACTTCGTATATCTTTTATGCATAAAAAAGTTTAATGACTGAAACGACACATTTTGAAAGTTAGATGACAACAGAGTTTTTAATCAACTACTAAATAGTAAATACCCAAAAGAATTGGGGTATAAATCGAATAACCAAAATATTAGGGCACAATCGAAAATCGCTGAAGATCAAGAAACTACCATGCTGTGATTTTTACAGTAGAAGTGAGAGCAAGGAAGGACAAGATGCAGTGGTACGTCATCGCTTCGCTGCTCACCATTCTTACGAGCTCTCAGGTCCTTTTATTTTTAGTTGATTATTAGTTTTTATGTGAATCTGATCTGTATAAATGTGAGTTTCTGTTTGTGTGTCTGCGTGTGATCTTGGGAGTAAATGAGTTTTGAATTCGCTGTTTTGTTGCAGGGAATATTGACAACATTATCACAGAGTAATGGGGGATACAAATATGACTATGCCACTGTGCCTTTCCTTGCTGAAGTTTTTAAGGTTAATCTGTTTAATTATTTTCATTTATTAATTGCATTGTTTAGGTTTTGCATTTAGTAGATAGTATTGTATTGTAGAAGGGAATGGAGTGGAATGGAATCTCATTGGGAATAATTCTTAGATTGAAATTTGGATTTAAAGTTCCATTCTTGGGGAAATATGATCATGATTTATGTTTCCGCAATGAGTGAATCTTTCAATTTGGCTCCATAAGTTTTGTTGGTACAGAGATTATTGGGACGGATTTGGTGTTGATGAGTTCCATTGAATGCAGCTTATTGTATCTGCTATTCTATTATGGAGAGAGTGCAAGAGATCACCTCCTCCTAAAATGACCACGGAATGGAAGAGTGTTCGTTTGTACCCAATCCCATCAATCATATATCTCATTCACAACAATGTTCAGTTTGCTACATTGACGTATGTAGATACATCTACGTATCAGATTATGGGAAACTTGAAGATTGTTACAACTGCAATATTATTCAGGCTGAGCATTTTTCTTCTCTATCATTCATCTGGTTCCTCAGTTCATTCTTTTTAAACTTGAACTTTTCTTGTTCAAGTTATAAATATTGCTCAATCTTCATATCTAATTGAGATATACTTGTATTCTTGTTTAGGCTGTTTTTGAAAAGGAAGCTCTCTAATTTGCAGTGGATGGCTATTGTTCTATTGGCTGTTGGAACCACAACGAGCCAGGTGCTTCTTGGATCGTTTCTACCACTCTCTTTTGTTCTCGTGCTGCATTTGTAACTATGTAACACATTACTTTTAATTGGGAACGACTACCTATGACACTAAAGTGTTAATCTGAAACCCCTTATAAAATCATGTGTTTGGTAGATATTTTTTGATGATAAATATGTCAAAAGTGATTCTTTATGAGAATGTGTGGTTAAAAAGTTTGGGAAAAATTTATGGGTCAATGCACAAATTATTTTATGGGGAAAATGCGGGGTTGTAAAAGAGTTTAGTGATAAAAATGAAAATGGGGGCCAAACAGGGGCTAAGTGTTGCATCACTCTATGTAGAACACAAGAATATAGTGAAGAAAGAGAAGAATGGAGGGGGAAGAGCGGAGAATTAGAAATATCAATCATCTTTGTATTCAATAATTGATAGTTTATAAATATATTAAAATAATTCAATAGCCTTTGTAATTGAAAACCCCTTGTCCTACTAATGCTTAAAATCTCTTGTAAAAGTGGAAATCTACGAAACTTAGGGCGTGTTCGGTAGAGATTAAAATTAGATTAAAATTGAAAAACTAGTCG
>CAIGRB010088431.1:21074-33257 GCA_903798255.1 Fraxinus quadrangulata | reverse complement strand
GAAACAAAAACACTTCGTTGTCATTTTCGTATAATGAGCTATATGTAACGCATGAATCATTTACTGTTTTCCAAAAATATTTTGAAAAAATTACAGTCCAACATTTTACTTCATTTTGTAGTTATACATTTTATAATATTCACAATTTTTATTAACTTTTCAATAGCATATTACATCAACTTTTATCAAAATTTTTATCGAACAACCTCTTAATACATAAACTTTTGGTCGATAACTAATAAATGATTTGTATATACTCCTCGTTTGACAACCACTAAAATGAGTTTTTTGAGAAAATGAATTTTGAAGTAGTGATTTTTTTGGAGAAAATATGTGGTTAAAAAAAGTAAGAAAAAGTTTTTAGTTTACATACAAAATATTTTAATATAAGAAAGTGCAAATTAAAATGAATTTGAGAAAAAATATTTTTGTTTTAATGATCGTCAAACAGGGTATAATAACAATGGGAATACTTAGTGAGAAATAATTTAAAAATTTTAATGGTCTTAAAGAGAAATTTTTTTTTTTTTTTTTTTTTTAAATAACTTTTAAACAATGATCCATCTATTCAACTAGTGACCCCATGATCCGACGTCTCAGCCGGATCAATTCTCGGAATACTATTGGATCCCACATAACATTATATAATAAATGTATAATAGTTATACATGTAATATTAAAATTGAAGTTTAATTTTGACTTGATAGAAAAATAAATTTATAAGTAAATTATTAACTTAGCCGAACATTGGCAAAAATGAAACTAAAAATAGACTGATTATAAGAGAGGCGGCGGTGATTTGAGTTAGACTGTAAGAGTGAGAGAGAGAGGAGGAGGAAGATTATTAGGTTAGGGCTGTGTGATTTTGTTTTGTAACTTGTTTGTTTCGTGATTTTTGCTTTTTGGAATGGAGTTGCGTCTTTGTTTAAATGGGTCGGGTTGGGTTGGGTTTAATTGGTTTTCTTGGATTAACCCCTGATCTGACCCGCATTCTTCACCCAAAACCCGATCCCAACTATAAAATAAAAAAAAATCGACCCAAACCGATCAGTTTGGGCTGTTTAGGCGGGTTGGTTTGGGTTTTTCCCAACCCTTGCATCAAAAAACGAAAATGAGTCTAAGCCGGATAAACTTGTAGCTCGGGTAATAGGCGAGTGACAGTCATGTCGCTTGAGCGGCAAGACAGCGCCAAGTGAGCAACAAAGTTTCGGGTTGTTTTCTATCGGGCTTGCTCGAACGTCCAACTAGCATCGGCTAGCGAAAACGCGATGACTTTTTCCTTCGATCGATAATTTTGATCTCTTCAAGACCTCTTCAATTTAAACCCCAATACGCACTAGAATTGGGGTCAAATCACAACAAATCTCTACCTTGAACCAAATTCCAATACAAGGAATTCCAAGTCACGACTCCATTAATAAACATCACTCATCATCTTCCAAACAAGCAACAATGGACTAAATCAATTACAAACACCAACTAAGTTCAAACAATGTTCAAACTTAGCAATAGGAAGTGGTTTTGTCATCATATCAGCATGATTATCCTTGGTATCGACATTACTCACTACAATATCACCACAAGCAATCATATCATGCACAAAATAATACCTCATATCAATGTTTTAGTCCTCTCGTGAAATATTTGATCGTTAGTTAAGAAAATTACGTTTTGATTATTACAGAATAATGTGGATATCTGCAAATCTTCACTGATTTCACCAATCAACCCTCTAAGCCACATAGCCTCCTTACATATTTCTATAATGGTCATGTATTATGCTTATGTTGTAGATAAAGTTAATGTATTTTTCAAAGTATCTTTCCATCTGATAGCATAGCCTCCAAGGGTAAACACATACCCTATAAGTGGTCTCTTCTTATCAAGACCCACTTCATAATCTAAATCCACGTACCCAATGACTCCATCTAAATTTCTACCAAAATGCAAACAAACATTAGAAGAACACATTAAGTATCTGAAAATCTAATGCACTGTTTTCTAATGTTCCTTGTCAGGATTTGTCATGTATCTACTAACTGCAAGTGTCAAATCAGGTCTCGTACAAACTATAATATACATAAGCGAACCAACTGCACTGGAATAAGAAACCCGAGACATGTAATCAATGTCTTCATCTGATTGAGGATACAAGTTAGATGATAATTTAAAGTGAGCAGCCAAGTAAGTAGTGACAGTCTTCGCATTCACCATATTTAATATTTCAAGCACTTTTTTAATGTACCATTTTTTACTCAAATACAATTTATTAGTCTTTCTATCCTCAAGATTTCTATACCAAGAATTTTCTTTACTGCAACAAAATTCTTCATATCAAACTTATTTCCAGGTTGAAACTTCACTTTTCTAGCCTTTATTTTATCTTTGGTTACTATGAGCATATTTTATCTTTGGTTGCTATGAGCATATTATCAATATATAATAACAAATATGTAGTTGATCCACTATCTTCCTTTCTGAAGTACACACAACTATCATAATTACATCTAAAGAAACTATAAGTAGTCATGAATGAATCAAACATCTTATACCACTATCTTGGTGACTGATTTAGTCTATACAAGAGACTTCTTCAACAAGTACACACATTCTTCTTTCCCAGAGACCGTGGACCCCTCTGCTCAAGCTCCAAGTCATTTTTAGCCACCACTTCAAGTAAAGCTTGGATGGAACTATACTTCACAACTAGTGAGAACACATTTGTAAAGTCGACACCTTAAATATGACTGTAACTCTTTTGCCACCAATCTAACCTTATATCTATCATCTTCAATCCCTGATATGCCTTCCTTTCTTTTGAACACCCATTTGCAGCGAACAACCTTTTTACCTCTAGGTAATTTCTCTAGTCCCAAGTATTATTTTTGCTTAATGACTCAATCTCTTCCTACACAGCAATCATTCATCAGCTAGAATCACTGCAACTACTGTCTCTGAATATATAGCATGCTCCTTAGTGGAATCAATGTCTTTAGCCACACTCAATGTACAAGCTACCAAATCTGCTTCTCTATACTTCTGTGGAGGTATAATATATTTACGATGTCTATCCTTAATTATTGAATATTGTAGTAGTGGTGGTATAGGCAAAGTAGACACGATATTAAACTAGACTGATCTGTTGTAGACTGTTTTGTAACCTCTAATTGTTCCTTTGAGCCAATTTCCAACTCCACCTGAGTTGAATGATTTTGTTCCCCAATCTTATCAAAATCCTCAAGAGGTGAACCACGAACCATGGCAAGTTCATCAAATACTAAATCCCTACTAACAACTATATTTCTTATCTCAGGACACCACAATTTATACCCCCTTCACACCTGATTTATATGCTAGAAAGATGCATTTTCTAGATTTAGGCTCCAACTTTTCATTATCCACATGAGCATAAGGAGGACACCAACAAATGTTCAAATTAGAATAACAAGAAAGTTTACCAGATCATACATTTTCTGGTATCTTTTTATCAATGACAGTTGAAGGTAAGCGATTAATCAGAAAATAAATTGTAGTAGCAGTTTCAGCTTAAAAAGCTTTAGGCAACCCAGAATTTGAAAGCATACAATGAACTTTTTCCATTAAATTTTTATTCATCCGTTCTGTCACACTATTCTGTTGAGAAATTTCAGGTATTGTCAAGTGTCTCAAGATACCTTCAGCCATGCAAAAATATTGAATTTATCTGAAACAAACTCCAAATCATTATCTGTGCGTAGACGTTTTATTTGTTTTTTTACCAATATTTTCCATTTCTTGAAGGTCTCAAATATATTACTCTTCTACTTTAAGAAAAATACCCAAATTTTCCTGAAGAAATCATCAATCACTATCAACAAGTAATAATGGTCTCATTTTGATGGTACCATGGCCAATCCCCAAAGATCTAAATGAATATATTCAAGTATTCCCTTCGTGTTGTGTCTTCCTTTTGTGATTCAGACTCTCTTCTGTTTCCCAAAAATACAATGTTCACAAAAATTTATTTTGCTAGTTTTCTATCCATCAAGAAGTCCCCTTCTGCTCAACTTTGTCAGACTATTCTCACTCATAAGCCTGAACCGCATAGGCCAAAAGTTTGTAATTTTATCATCTGTTAAAGAAGTAGAGACTACTGCATTCCCAATTACTATGGAACCATGCAAAATGTACAATTGCTTAGAGATTTTATGTCCCTTCATGACAATAAAAGCACCCCAGCTCACTTTCAAAACTCTACATTCACTAGATTATTTATAACTCTTTGAGTCAAGTGCACTCAAAGATATGAGATTATGCTTCAATTCTAGAACATGCCTTACATATGTAAGTGTTCTGATAGGCCTATCGAACATTCTTATTTTGAATATACCAATTTCGACAATTTTGTGAGGCGTACTGTTTTCCATAATAACTGCACATCTCGAAACTCGTTCATAAGTTGAAAACTAGTCCCTGTTGGGACACATATGAAAACTACAAGTCAAGTCAAGAACTCATTCCTCATATGGTTTGGAATCCATGTCAAAAATCACAAGAAGCTCTCATTCACTTTGTCCATCTTCCACAATATCAACATCCGCTGAATTAACAAGTTGCTTCACATTCTCAGTAGCACCAGCAACTTTATTTCTATTCTTCAAGGCATGTGAATCAACTCTAATATGACCATTCTTTTTACAATAGTGACATATCTTCTCAACATGTCTAGATTTTGATCTGGCTCTCATATTTCTACCACGATTCCTATCTTGATTTCTCTCACGCACAACCAAGCCTTCAACATGATTTTCAGATCCTCCAACAAGATGCCTCATCTTTTCCTTATATAGTAAAACATTATAGAACTCTCTCACGATAAGAGTATCTCGACTATAGAGCATAGTATCTCTAAATGTCACATATGATGGCGAAAGAGAACACAACAACATCAACGCCAAATCTTCCTTATCATATTTAACTTCCAATGTCTCCAAATCGGCCACGATTTCTTTGAACATAGTTAAGTGATTATCCAATGACGTACCTTCAGACATCTGGTGAGAATACAAGCATTTTTTCAAGTATAACTTGCTGGCTAAGCACTTTGTCATGCAAAGTTGCTTCAACTTCAACCACAATGCAGTGACACTTCTCTCCTTTAGAACATCCTGAACAATTTAATTTAAAAATGTAGATGAATTTGATATTGGACTTTTCGATCCCTACACTGTTTTTCATCCTACATCCATGTAATAGACATCTTATCAAAGCCAAGTAAGGCTTCCTACATATCAATATGCGCTAGAACCGTTCGCATATTCACTTGTCATACTTCTATCCAACAACGAGATATCATACTTTATTATCGCCAGGCGGAACAACTAACCGGCTCTAATACTACTTGTTATGGAACAAACAAGATACCGGAATTGTTTTGATACCAATTGTTATAAATTTGGATCGAGTGATAATGTAATAAACAAGAATAAAATAAACACCAAAATTTACGTGAAAACCCAATACGAGAAAAACTACGGGCAAATGAGGAGAAATCAACTATAATCAATAACAATTGTGTTTACAGGATCTAAATACACTCAATTGAAATCTAAAATTCTCAAGATATTGTATGAATCTCTCTCTCTCTCTCTCTCTCTCTCTGTGTGTTGTGTTCTTGTGTTATTCTATACAAATCGTGCTATTATATATATATGTATATTCGTCACTCAAGCGGCAGGGCAGCGCCTGGCGAGCGACCAAGTCTCGAGGTGTTTTCTACCAGGTTTGCTCGAGCGTCCAGCTAGCGCCAGACTAGCGAAAATGCAACGACTGTTTATTCCGGTCCATAATTTTAATAACTTCAAAACCACTTTAATTGAGACTCCAATACCCACTAGAATTTGGGACAAGTCACCAAATTATTTTTAAACTTCAAGATTGTTCTTGGATTTGATCTCTTTTTTTTTTCTTTTTTGGCCACTTAATTAATTATTATCGTTATTTGGGCCTTTTATTTACAGTTTAAAATATAATCCGTGTAGACTTCCTGGATATCGAATTTTATTTAATTTTTAAAGGAGAAAAATATATAATTACAAAGTTTTCAAAATACAATTTAAAAAATAACAAACTTATTGGGAAAAAATGTTCAAAAATCAGATGATCACATGTTGTGACATTTGATAAAATTTTGTGATCTGTAATTTAATTAAAAATATCATAATTTATGATCACAGTCACATATACTAGTCACGATCACACAAGATTAAAGTCACAAATCTCACAATATTGTGGGGTATAATAACATATTTAGTCACAAATTACACTATTAATTGAACAAAATTAATTATCAGTCACAAATTTCCCAATATTTACCTAGTCACAATCACTCTTCCTTTCACCCCACCTTACTTCACCATAGTCAGGACCACCTAAACCGTTATTAACACCTCAAATTCACAACCTGTCAAATTTCTCTTCTAGATGTAAAAGGAACAACGCCAAATTTCTCATATTATGAGGTGACAGTCAAGAATATGTCCCCGTTAAATTAAAATTCATTTTTCTTTCCCTTTTTATCAATCATATTTTTCAATAAAATAATATTATACATAAAAGTAAAAATATTTCCTTCTTTTTCAACCACACATTCTCCAAAAAATTAATATTTTCCTCATTAAAATGTGAAATAATGGAGCCCAAACAGGGGCTATATGCGCAAAGAGAAGGAGCATGTCCAAGAGGAGGAGTTCTAGAAAATCGTTATCATCAATTGTCAAGTGATTTTGGAAAATCCACATAGACATCTTTCCTTTGGTGGAATATTTTTGAGTGATTTTGATGAATCATGCGAAAATGTTTTCCAGAAGCAATAGATTTGTCGCTGGGTGAAGATGGAAAGGTGCATTTCCGATGGCGGTAGTGGAAGTGATGGTGGTGGCGGACAATGGATGAAGATGGAGAGGTGTTTAATTGTGGATCTGTGAATGAATTGAATTGGGGGAGGAATGAATTAAATGATAGGTGAGGTGAGGTGAGGTGGGGTGGGGTGGGGTGAGGTGAGGTTTAGTGTATACTTGATTTTTGAATTAGAAAGTTGAATAACAAGAGTTAGCCCTTGTTTGTTTCCAATTTTTTGCAAAATATATTTTTTTCTTTTTTCTTTTCAACCACACATTTTTCAATAAAATAATATTACATGCAAACTCAAATTTTTTTCTTATTTTTTAATCACATATTTTCCCTCAAATCATTATTCCAAAATACATTTTTGACTAAAAATGAGGTTCAAACAAACTCTTAGTTTAATTTCCTCTTTTAAAGATTATAATGTTTATTGAATTTCATAAATTATAATAGATTTTTATAGAATTCATAACAATCTTATTAAAAATGATAAACTTGAAAAAGTTTTGTTATGTGCATTTTTAAACTTGAAATTCATTCAAATATTTTGAAATTTTTTTATTGATAATTTTTTTATAAATCTACGAGTTATTTAGGATATTTAAATTTAAAATCTCAATTGAGGATATCTGAATTTAAAGGGACTTTTAAAAAAAAAAAAAATTCAGTCCGCCACTCCCTTTTGTACAAATGAAGATGAAATGACTATTTGTGATAATAAACTGAAAAGACAATAATTACTGGCAATATTGACATTTTAAGCAAATTATAATGAGTTATAACATCAAACTAATATTTATGGAAAACATCATGTGGCAAATTTAAATAATTAATAGAAAAATATCAAAAAAATGAAGCTGAGAGTATATATCTAACTGTTGTTCATAAAGGTTGCATTAATTAATCATTTCTTGTTAATTTTATGGTAAAAAGCCATGTGATTAATGAATTAAGAGCTCCCTCATATGCCTCATTTGAAAGGAAGATCAATTAGGTAGGAATAATTGTTTATAAGTCCTCGAAATGGGAAAATTTGTAATTAATTATGTACTAACTTTCTCTCCAGTTATCTGTCGATATGAGAATGATAGGATTGAGCTTCATGACTATTTTTATGAAGTATGTTTGGTTTACATTATTATATAAGGAAGGTATGTTACAATTTGTCAACTGTGAGGTCATGTGACGGTCGAGTCTTGTGGACATGCTAAACAAACCATTGATGTTTACTGGATGTTAAAATTCTCTCCTAATTGCTAAAGAAAGATGAATGATGCGTGAAAAATGTTCAAAATCCTAACTATGAAATGGCAAAAATGGATACATCCCACATTGAATAAAGGGAAAATTGTAGTAGCAATATCAAATTTTTCTTTTAGTAGCAGATTTTGTCCAAACTTTTTATTTGTACCACACACGGTACCAAACATTTCATTTATATCACCCACAGTATCAAACCTTTCAAAATATCGCAATTGAAGTCCAAATGGATAGTTTCTGTTAATTGGACCGTTAATTGACAAAATAATTGACCTTGACAATAATTTTGACTAATTTTAAATGTTAAAATAGTAATATTATATATTTTTTTTATAATAAAATAACTAAAATTAAAAACCAAAAACCTACTACTACTTCTTCTACTTCTTCTTCTTCTTCTCCTCCTCCATCCCCTTCGCATATCATCACCAAAACCATCATCACCACTGCCATCTTCTCCACCGCCACCTTCATTCCCCTCAACAGCTGTGTTTGGTGAGTGATGGGGGAATCTATTAGCATTGTTAGACAGCACAAGAAAATTCATTTCTTTTTTCGCTCCTTGAATTTCATTTCTCTTTTGACTCTTATTCTTCTCCAGGCCAGAAGGGAAAGTTTGAAGGTTTGTTATGTCAAAGAAACAGGTTGATTCAAAACTGAAAAATTATACATTGTTATAGATATAGACATACTTTGTAACGATGGAGGAGGAAGTAGAGAAAGTGAAAGAGACTGAAAAAGGAAAAGTGGTCATGGTGCTGGTGATGGACACTCCGAAGGGAGCAAGAGCAACTAGACTACAACATCCACCAACAAATTTGAGGTGTGATTTGCATCTTTTTAGTGTCTAAGTGTAATGAATTTTTAGTTATTTGACCTAATTTCGAGTCAATTGCTTTTGGATTTTTGGTTTTTGTTCACTGGAGTCGAAACCCTTAAAACTCAAAAATGCACGACTCGCCAATGAAAATCCAAAAAGCAATCACATCGATGCTGCCTCTCAAAATCCCAGAAAGCAAACCCACAAAATGGTCGAAATTTGAATTGAGAAATAAGTGATTTTTGTGAGTGATCTGTGTGCGGTGTGATAGGGAAAAGGTATGGCCCCAGTCAGATTGCCTCCAGGTTTCAAGTTCTATCTGAGTGTGGAGGTGAAGGAGATGGCAGTGGTCGTGATGGTTTCAGGGTTGGGGTGGGTATCTGTGGGATGGACGGAGAAGAAGAAGTTGATTTTTTATTTTAGTTATTATATTACAAAAAAAAAAATGTAAAGTTATTATTTTAACCTTTTAAAATTACTCAAAATTATTATCAAGTTTAATTATTTGGTCAACTAATGGTCAGAATAACAGAAATCTTCCAATTGGACTTCAATTGTGACATTTTGAAAGGTTTGATATTGTTGGTGACACAAATAGAAGGTTTAATATCATATGTGGCACAAATGAAATGTTTGGACAAAGTCTGTTACTAAATAAAAAGTTTGGTACCGGTGTTGCAATTATTCTTTGAATTAATAAGCGTTTGTTTGATAAATATTTTTGAGAAATATTTATTTGATTTATTATTGTTTTATGTTAATATGGGTAAAAAAAATACGAAAAAGTTATGAAAGAAAATGAAAATAAATGTTTTTTTTAATGTGTGATTTTTCATGAGTGTGACAGAGAAATAATTTTCAAATAATCAAAAAGCTAAACGTATAGTCTACCCCCCTTCTCTCTAACCTAGTGCAAATAAGCTAATGAATTTTAGGCAAGACTAAAAATAACTCGCGTCAAACATTATGATTTAATCAAAGACAGTAAGTATAAAGGAAATGTTTTTACTCCATATAATTGGAAAATATAGGATTCACTGAATACAACTTATAATTTTCTGTGATTCCATAATTCAATTTTTTTATTTTTTTTCAAGAAAAATCTTCATGCACAATTAGTTCAACGAGCTTTCAATATTTCAGAAAGGATTTCCATTGTTTTTTGAAGATTCATGTAACTGATGAACAAGGAGCAATGTAATTTAACTCATCCCCTCCTTTTTCTGTTTTCTGGATCTAACCTTTGCAGGTAATATTCGAATTCTTTTTGCCACTCTAACAAAATCCCTGCAGATCGAAAGAAGCAGACAAATAATTATTAGATCTTGAAAAAAAAATTCAAGATTTTGCTTTCTCTAATCTCACACAAAAATAGCAAAAAAGTACTAGAAAATAAGTGATTTTCTTACTTCCAGTTTAGGTCACCAACAAGAAGAAGATCGTTTTCCATGTCTTCATATGCAATGAGATGACCAGGAATAGCATTTGAAAGGTCAAGATCAACATCATTATCAGACGACGACGATGCATCCCCATCAACAAACATTTGTCTTAAAGCCTTTGCCAGGCTTTTGTAGCTTCCATGTTTGTGAAGACTGATACGCTGGCAGATTGAACGGCCTTCCAGCACCACCGTTAGTGGCGGCACCACCGAAGAAACGATATCATCATCTAAAAAACCCGAAAGAGTTTGGAGATTTTTATGGTTTCCCAGGAAGGGCTCTGTCGATGAAGCTTTCTTGTAGAAATTTGATGGGGTTGAGTGGTTGATTACTTGCTCCTGCCACCTCCTTTTCAGTGATTCTTGCCTTTGTGAATCGAAATTGCTCATCGTTTTTAGATGTTCTTGATCAAACTTCCAATTACAGAATCAATAGATTTTGTTAAACTTGTGAAAAAGCAAATCAGAAAGAGAACTGAATGAAAGGAAGATATAGGTCTCGAGGGACTGTGGGTGGTTATTTATTTTGAGGGGGGGTGGGAGTGGGGGGAGTTGCGCACGTGCGTAAACCTAATTCTATTAGTTTTGTGAATGCGTGTTTGTTATATATAGAAGAAGAAGAGGGCACAAATGTCGGGGTTGGTCTGAAACCACACTAGCCTAGAGACCTATCATTTTCAAACTTCAAAGCTGCAATTAATTATCTGTCCAAATTTAAAAAATTCACTTAAAAGGTCTCCCAACAAATGTCACCGTGTTATTCAATGTTTGAGTGTTTAGTGGAGGGTATCAAATATGTCATTGATATAAAATCCAAGTGAAATCAATATATATTAAAGTGCTAGCTATCAATATCCAATCCAAAAATCACAGGTCGTGAACTTCTTGTTGAGAAGAAGCAATTACCGTACGTAGAGAGTAGTATCTGCCTAACTTGTGCGAACAAATAGTGCAACTAGACTAGAATTTTTTTTTTTTTTCAAATATAGATACCCTCTAGGTCTATGGTGAAAATAGTACGGGAGAAATTAAAAAGATGGGATGTTTACTTGTGAATGCAAAAGAGAATGCCTTACTTGTTTTGATTGATTTTCTCACTGTTTAATTACGTATAATTGAGATTACTGTGTTCTTAGTACGTGGGTGAGCATTGGATTCTTTTTAATAATTTTTATGGGGATAGTGATATAATGCGTGAAGAAAAAGAAAGCCGAAAAAATAATAATTGATTATTTAATGTACCAAGAAAATAGATAGAAGACAAGTATATAAATTAAAGGGTTAAGAATAGTCTTGTAAATTGGAATTGCATGGGGATGGGGCTATGGTGACGACCGCGCTGCAGTAGGCGAAGGGTTCGTTAGCTTGTTTGGCTCCAACACGGTCGTGGCTGGCTCTCTACTTCATGAATCTTTGTGCTTTTGTTATTTCTCCAATTTAGTCTCGCTTATTAATATTAGACAAGATTAAGCCCCTATTTGGAAGTAATTAAAATCTAAATTTTAATCTAAATTAAAGTTAATGATTAATCTAAATCACATATTTCGTAAGTCCCACAATTTTTCAACCATACATTTTATCAACTTCTATAAAAATCTACTGAAATTCTGATTCTGATTTTAATCCTCACCAAACAAGGGCTAAATAATATTTGGAAATCGTTTTATTTTGGCATAATTTTGGATGGGGTTCACTTTTTTAATTTTAGAAGATTAAAGTAGATTCTTGTTCTACTTCGAGAGAACAACAAAATTGTATATTCACATGTTCAAAATAC